>NNCF01126744.1:2641648-2721084 GCA_002313205.1 Laupala kohalensis | reverse complement strand
ACAAGACGAATTTAACTTTTATTAAAATCAATAAATTCTTTTACAGTGTAGAAGCACTGGTGCAGGAGGTAATTTTTAACCGCGGGTTTGAACAGATTCAATTTCATAATGTCTTTTATATTCTTGGTCAGGGAATTATATAGAACGATTCCCGAATGATGCGGTCCTTTTTGGCAAAGAGCGGTTGACACTCTAAGGCGATGAATATTACTACTATTGCGAGTATTGTGTTCGTGAACGAGACTGTTTCGTATAAAGCAAGGGTGGCACTTCAGTAATTCGGTCTTAACAAACACGACCGTTTCATAAATATAAATGCAGGGAAGTGTTAAGATATTTAATTCCTTGAATAAACGTTTACAAGAGTTTCGGGGGTGAGATTTACAAATTATCCGGTTCCATGATGACTTTTCGCATGTATCGTATGTTTATAAAAAATGCACATACCTGCTGTTGATCGCTACCACGTGATGGAGAGCTGCCGGACTCATTTCGGATTTTTACAAGAGATGCGAGGCGCGAAAGGTCAAGTACGTTCAAGGCCGCCTTGGAAAACGGCACGCGAGTCACAATGCTAGTGGATGGTAATGATTCCTAGGGATGCGGAATGGCCTTGAGACTTCAGTATTTTTATTTCTCTCAAATGGAAAGTCATTTCTTGAAAGAGAATCAGCTCGAAAAATTTATTACAAATTATCTTTGGTATCGTTTTAAGATATCGTTCAAAATCCAACTCCCTAATTTTTTTATTTACTTTACTTATTTGCATGATTGTTCTGCTTCCATACTTAATGAAAACATCTGATTTGTGAAATATTGGTGGTGGCATGACAAATAAAGGAAAATGAACTTATCTGTACCAATCACATGTTTCAAAGGGGAAACAAACAAATTTATTTTGTCAATTTTTTCTCTAAATTACAAGAAAGGATGCTTGCAAGCTGGCACAAAATAAGAGCATATATGATTCACTTTACGAAGATGTCGATTATATCCCGTATTAGTCCTATTTATTATTTGTGTTATGTTGAATGACAATGGGACCGAGAATCGAACGTGGGTCTCGCTAGTTTAATGTCAATGGCAGACTGGGCCCAGAGGTAAACGTGGTGGCACGGTTGGTATCGCACCAGCGCGCTACGCTTACAGTCGCGAGTTCAAATCTCGGTCGTGTCTCCCATTTTCATTCAACATAATTAATATATTACCTGGTGGTGCAGTTCAACGCAATTTGAGAGATTTCTGTATGTTTAATCCAACATTTAAAAAATACTTATATACAGTTTCCATTTCAAATTTGGTTTATAAATTACTTGCCATTGTTGGTGATCCGTCATTGAATCATATCTTTTTTTCTTCTTTTTAACGGTTTAGAGAGCATCCTGATTTTGAATTATGATATTCATGTAGTTTTACTTCTATCCAATACTTCTCAAATATATTTTCTTTGCATATAATATAAGGAATATGATTTAAGACAGTAAACGGAATGTACGAAATTTTCAGAATTAATTTCAAAGCCAAAGAAATTTAAACAAACAACGAAAACTTGTTATTTGGATCTGTGTCACTACAAGTTCTTGAACAAACATTTTATGTTGTGGGAAACGTCACATCTATGTTCGTGTGTTAGAGCTGTTTGAATAAATGAAAACATTTTAATGGCTTAGCCGAAAATAATTGAATATGTTTCAATTAATCCCCGCAACACAAAAATTTCAAATATTACTGGATTTTAAATATTGTGAAGCTGAGTAGCATTTGCTTCCGCAACTCTCCGCTCCTTCCGTGTGACTGTGTATCTCCAGACATACGAATGAAAGATGCTCAATCTCTTTCTACGGATTCTCTATGCAACTGAAAGGCTTCTTGTGTTGTGTGGATGTGTCCGTGAAGTTTTGGTTTTTTATTTGTTTTTTTTTCTCTAAATAATAAAATGTTCTTTCCAAGTCATGGGAGAGTTGGATATTCTTCAAGAATTTGACATTACTTACGTCAAAACCACTCAAGTAATAGATCGTTTTCGTTTAATTTTTTGCATAATATTTATTGGATGAGCAGATATGACGTGTTTTTGCTCAGTCGATCATAGACGCAAATGCAAAATTCGTAGGTGTCTTAGAAGGTCGAGAGTCAAAAAACTATATTGTTTCTGGGTTATGAAACAGAGAAGGAATATTTAATAAACGGTACTCATGAAAATTCTTATGTGGTATTTTAATCATACCTTCATCACAGATAACAACCCCTATATGTCAAATTACAATCACCTCTTTTAACGCTGTGGTGTAATCGATAGATTACTAAATCTCTTTGCTGCAGTATTTAAATTTTGATAGACCTTAAAGTCTTCTATTTGATTTCATTCCTGGTTTTTTTTCAAGCCACTGAAATAACGAAAACCATCATATTAATTCCATGTTCGATGGTAAATAATTACAATGAATTAAATAACTTCTTCCAAAGTTCTTTTTTCTAGTCTTCATATAAATGAGGTAATTAAGACTACAGCCGTGAATAATTCATGAATGGTAATTGGGTAAACTGACAGTACTGGTTTCGAAAGAAAACAAAAAATTCCTTAATGCATATAACATAACACTGAAATTTAAAGCAGCTTATTTTTCTGCTCTTTCGTGTGATGAACTGAGAGAAGCAAGAATTAAATTCATCACGATTTATTGGGTATTTCACAAAAATATATTTCCTCTGATACATACAAAAATTAACGAGATAAATTATGTTCTAAACATTGTCGGAACACAAATATAGTCTGCAAGTCATAGTTTACAATCGTCGATATACGTTATCATGATGGATGTATCACATTTATTTTCCTTCAAAAATGACAAAATATATTCCTGATAATATGTTATATACAGGCAATCGGAGAATTTTTGTACCTAATTTTCACTGAGTTCATGCAATGAATAGTAATACTCATTTAACAGAAACAAATGATAGTGTTGACCTTATTGATACCATTTTTATTATACATTATCTAGGAATTAATGGTTGTGAGAGTTATATTTAGAAAATAATGTTCACCAACGATGCGTACGATGAACTTAGTAGTTACGTCAAAATATTGTGTAATTGATTTAATTCTGACTTTTTCCGAAGAGTATTTAGTTATTACTTGCATTGGCCGAAACGTTATGAATTTTGAAAATAAAAAAATGTATATTTTAGAAATGTCGTTAATTGTTATATGAAAGAGTTTAGTTATGTTTTGGTTTCCTGTAATTTTAAATTTGCTCCCTAAAAAGTTTACCTATTTGATCTCTTTGTTTGTATTGTGGTGACATGGTTTGAATGGAACAGTGAGAGAGCAACACAAATGGTCCATTCGAGCTCAAGGCAAGTGTTCGATTTCACACGTTAAGTGCCACCTTTTACACTCCACCTGGTTCATTCCCAACATACTGTCTGGAACTGAAACACTGCAATAAAAAATTCACTTAGATTCTCTGTAATTCGATTCGTTTTTCCATCAAATCAATAGGTAACCACACAAAGACGTTTGTGACACAAAGAAAGGGTCCCCATTGAATATAAAAATTGTTCGAATAGCAATGAGATGCGGAAAAAATCATCCTGTGCTTTATCCTCATATATTTACTTTTTATTGACACAAATACAAAATTTTCTTTCATTCAAATAACTTGTGTGTGATTTTGGAGTTCTGCACGTGTCTTCGGATGAAAATATTTCTTCGAGATGTTAATAATAATAAAATTTTCTATCAAAGAATGTAGAAATGTAGAAATAATTTTCCTCGGGAACTGTAACGCTGTTGAAATAAATAAACGCCTACTCTCTCAAAATATTGCTTTACTGAAAGGTTATGAAAATATATTCCTTCGTAGATTTTATTGCAATTAAAAACGCATCTACATTATACGCTCTAATAACTTTAGATTACTTATCACTTTTTTTCTCTCCTCACCTTCGTGACGTCAAGGTTGGGTCCTTTTGAACTGTCTGTTACCATTACCTTCAATTCTATGTTCTCTCCTCCCTGCGAACCTTTCTCTCTTCTCTAAGCCTCAGCTTCTCATTCTTCACTTATGGCCAAATCACAACAGTTCATTCTCTTCTGCTACACTCTTCATACGTTTTTGTTTCAATTCATCTCTGATTTGTGAGTTCATATTTTTTCTCTCTCTTCTTTCATCTCAACAACTCTTCTAAAATATTTCATCTCACACGCCACTACTCTACTTTCATTTGCTTGAATAACCAGAATCTATTAAGTATTATGTTCCATATATAAACTATGTCCATATATTTAATGCATTTAACTTATCTTTGATGAAATCATTTTTTATAATTCCTGTTTGTATACTTCCTCTTTTTTGAGGTTACATCAATACTGAGCGATATTAGTTTGGTTCAATGAACAGATTTCCCTCCACGAATATCCCTTGTATCTCCTCGTTTTTTTTTCCTTCTTTCAGTTTTCAATATCCTCCTGGACTGCGTATTCGTTCTTAAATTTAAGTGTCCATCCGTCCATTCTACCACACTGGTTCACGACGCTTTTTTTTATCGTTCCTATCCCAGCAAGGAATCGAAATATCGGTTGCAACATCTGCGACTTATGTTTCCTTCCGAGTTTATTACCATTGTTTGAAATTCCATCTTTCACAAACGTGTGGTTAGTCACCCTGAGCTTACCTCAGACTGTAAATCATTATAATAACGGTCATTATGATATCAGAAGACGGAGGTTTACAGTATGAAATTAATATTTTTTAACATTAGTTAACGTAAGATTGATAATTGTGCTTAGAAGTTTTTTCTATACATTTGAATTTTTATTGATGTGTTAATGAATTGGAATATCTCACAAACGAATATTTATTTAGTTTTTCTTTTTAGAAGAGGGCTCGATCTTCCCGGGCATACAATATTCTAAAATAAGAGTGTTGTTTTATTTACATTTCTCAAGAAACTCGTACTTTGACAATGAATAATATTAACCAACAACTTTTATTGAAACAAAATTTTAACTTTGTGTAGAAATATGTCCTATAGATGTGCTTTCGTTAGTGTCGATTGCTGAAAAAACTTTATTATTGGTCTCGTATGAAAACTCGCGTCTAATTAACCAACAGAATTACTTTTATATATTTGTGAGCGGAAACAGCTGAATGAATGCAGCTTTATATTGAAGATCATGAAACGAAAGTATCAATCTCTTATGATCGCAATTTGAAGAAACGTGTTTAAAATGAACCCCCGTTATTGGAGGAATTAGTCTGATGTATACAGATTGTTCATTTCAAGCAATAAAAGATTTTGTCAGAATTTTGTCATTTGACAGAATGGCATTCAAATGACAGAATGACAAAATCTTTAATTGCTTGCAACCTCCGTTAGTAGAGTTCTAGAAATTAACACTGAAAAATTGTATACATTTATTTTCTGGTATTTTAACAATATTTAACCTTGAATTTTTATTTTGATACTATGTTTGTCAAGAAAGAATTTTGAACGATAACAACGCATGTGGGTTGCAATATTGTGTATTACTTCTGGACACAGTTCGTCCCAGCATGTTTCACAAGTGTCCCATGCAGAACTAGACCTCACTAGCACTTCTTGTAGTTACCCATGGTTAGCCCAGATGCAAAAAACTATGCGATATGATGGAGGGTAATTATAAGTTTTCTGTTTTAATGGTAGAATTTCTTATCTTTATCAAAACAACAACGCCATTGAGTAATCTCCGTAGATTCAGCCTATTCAGGTTTTTCTCTTCCCTCATGCAAATTTTTCGAGATTATGGGATTGTCTTCTTCCTCGCCTGAGAATACTGGTAGCTAATAGCCCTCAACTGTGTAAAAATCAGTTTTTAAGTTTAAATTGTCATTTTTATTATCCTAATTAGCATAAACATTGTTTTCCTCTCTCTTAATGTTCTTTTCCAGTTAAGCATGACAAAGGAATGTAACTCATGATATTTTTCAATCTTCCTCAGACAAATAACGCAAACGTTAAGTACGTTTCCATATCGGGCACCTCCACTTAAAAAATGTTGTGTGTTTGTGACATTCATGTTATATTCACAAAAGTATATTTCTTCCTTATCCCGGTAACTATGTACTATCAGTTACTTAAGAGACAAAACTTAAGTTACTTAAGAGACAAAATTATCAGTTACTTAAGAGACAAAACTTTTATAATTTACTAATAATAATTTCTTCAATATATGTGTAAATAACATTTTGTGCAGGTTTTTTTGATAGCTTGTAAGTTGTTATCGTCAAGGGTTGAAAACTTGCAGAATTTTTTCCAAGAAAGAAACAAATTCGTAATAATCAGGGCTTGAATTTTTCATGGTTTGCATATTTTTTTCTGACTTTACTCGGCTGGGAGACAATTACTTCTCGAATTTTTAAATTCGCGGGACTGTTTGAATTTAATTTATCAGCGTTTATAAATACATATTTAAATGAGTTTTGTTTGCTTATAAGTGGATATTTTTAAAGATCTATTGTTTGAACTCCATAATTTTTTAGTTAAATTCCTGTTATAAACCAGGTAAATGATTATTATTTCAAAACCAGGTAAATTATTATTATTTCAAATATGACTAATATTCAATAAACGATCTTTGAGATATTATTCTACATACCCAATTTACTCTTGCACTTTCTTAGAAACAAGTAGGTACATACGTAACATGAAATTTGAAGTGCTTATTTTGGAATTTTAGGGCATATTTCTGCATGTTTTGAACGATTTTAATTTACATTTTCCGATTTGGTAGTGCGGATTGATCCGAACCTTAGTTGTAACAATACATAAGTTAGTTTAAGTATGATATGTTTCACAAAATTTTATCATCATGTAATCTTTAATATTAAAATTGAAGTATAAAGTTGTATTTCATTATTTTTATGCCAATAAACAATATCTCACAGTACGTTTGTTGCAGACAAAATTTATCACACGAAACTATTTATATTGTTTGATGATTGATATTGTTCTAATTTGTATCTAATTTGTTGATTTAAAATAATTTACAACATATTGTATTGCAATATTATTATAGTAAACGTTGTAGTATACCCTTATATCAATTACACTCCAATACTATATTTTTGAAGTACAAATAAATTACTCGTAAATTTTAATTAATGCTTTTACATATTTGAAAAATATTTACTAACGATTATCTTTAAAGTATTATGTCACCTACGACAAACGCGAAACCAGATAAATAAACCATTACCATAGTGAAGTCGATCTTTTAATTCATGCTGAAATTTCTTATGAAGTATTTTGAATCACTAGTTACTTTAAGTGTAGCTCGATAAAACTACCAGAAACCAATTTGGTATTCCAAGGAGAATTAAATTATTCACTTCTTCATTATGCAGCGAATGGGTCTATTTATTTTCATCTATTTGTTCTCGAAAAGTCTTTTTCATGTGATAATATCTCTTTTGGCAGGGTTTTGGCAGTGAACGATTGTTGACGAGTCAGACAAAACATCTCCTTTAAGGTGCATATGAGAGAAGGCGTTCTTTAAAACATCTCAAGCGCTTGTTGAAACGTAGCTTCCTCTCAGTCCACTTCTCTTACGTCAGGAAGACACGGGACCATGACCCTGTTACAATTTCTGACATTGTAATTCATCAACATCGAGTTCGGAGAATGTGATATATCGTCATTGTATTGTAATATCCTGTCTGCCATCAATATGTCAGTAGCATTCACCAGTCATTTTGCTTAGCTTACACTTGTCTACCATTCTTGTAAGTGAATTTATAGCACATTTATACTTTACACATTTATGCTTGTTGAAATGTGTACTAATGTAATAAAACTAACAGCACATTTGGTGATACATATGATAAAAAACAAGATTCCCGATGTTTAACACTGTAGATTTAAAAAGTTCAGTTTAAGCGTGAATACCAGTGAACGTGAAATCAGCCTTCAACATGGCTTTCATATTATCACAGCACTTTATCGTGGGTGTTGTCAATAATTTGCATCAGATTTGGCAAAAAACTAGGTCATGCGGCTGAGAAAGATACTTGCGAAAACCTTGACGGAATTCTCTGAAATATCAAAAATCTACAAAATGTAAAGAAAGTTAAATAATAATAATAATAAATAATATAATTGCAAGAAGAAATTTACTAGTTTAATAATATTGGTGTGAGAATTTTAAGAACTTAGAACAAAAAATATTCTGCTTATGATTTAAAGGGATGTGTATTACTCGATAGCTGATGACTTTGATATTCTTAAACCAATAACGGCGAGAAAATACGAGGGAAAAATACCACTCTTTACTCCATTTCCGAACTTGGATCACGAGAAGAATCTTTGATAATATTGAATATAAACAACAACCGTACGAAATATAACCAATGAGACATTATCGATCACTACCAAAAATGACCAATGCATTACCCAAATTAAATAGTTTTTTTTTTTCAAAATTGAGGCTTCTTTTCGTTGGGGGTTTAATATACAAATAAGGGATTTCTACCTTGGAAATAGTTCAAATGATGAAAGTGAACCTAAGTCATGTTATCTTCAGTTGTACTCTAGGACAGGAAATCCACTGTATGTGATGCGCGTGAGGATGTCCGGTGTCGGTCAGAAATAAAGTCTGAATGTACAACGTAGTTGCCTCGACAATATTATCTACACAATTAACGTGAAAATGAAGGATAAATGACAAAAAGGGTTAACCATGCTTCTTCTTTTCATTTTGAAAAGATACAATCACACATTGCATAGTGTACTTTCTTATTAAGTACTGTGAAAGCATTGTAATCGTGGGGAAGAAATTGAAATTTCGTTCGTTACAGCTTGACCGAGGAATTCCCTATTTGGAAGTGACATAAGGATTTTCAAATAGGTAGTAAAACACCAACTCAATCTTAATACAAAATAATATTTAATGAATTACTTGAATGATTGAGAAGAGATACTTGAACATACTGCATCACTTGAATAAAGAATTTGTACACAATAGGACTTGAAAAATGTATTTCATTCAAGTTTTTGATATAGATATATTGGATATTTCAGTTCTCATTCTCCCCCAGGTCCCATATAACAGAAAAATATTATAGAGCATAGTCCATTACATCATAGGAAATGCATTAGATCGACTAGAACAGATAATTAAATTGTGAAGAAAACCGTAAATTCGTCTTGACGTATTTAGGGAACATCCCATCGTGACGAGGAAAGTAGTGAACTTTTCTTTTGAATGGGTTGAGATTACACGATATTAATTGATGAAAACGAGATTATAAAGAAAAATATTAAATAAATAATTAAACCAATTTAAAATGTAAAAGTCTTCATATTTTGAATTGGTTTAATTGTTTATTTAACCCGTAAATGCATTAATGTATAGTTTCATTCAACAAATTCAAAAAATATTTTGACATTTTGGGCAGCACCCCTCGAAACCCATTTCGTAACGAAAAACGATCACATGGAATTCACCTCAAATACCTAATCCTCTTAATACAAAGATGAAACAGAAGGGGAGTCTGTATAACTGTACCGCTCAGATGACTGACGCCCGACATTTTGTGAGTTACAAGAAATATGAATTGAAATCACTCAATTCGTCTTATTCATTACAATCAATTTTACTGTGTTTCTACCGCCAATTTCAAGAATTGTATTTTTTCAATTTTTACTCTTTCGTGTTTCTATCTTCAAGAACAATTTGATAATTCTTTTACTTGAGCACTGTTTTATGTAGATGCTTTGTTTGTTATTGACGAATTTACATGACGCAACTATAGTTCTATAATTATTTAAAAAATTAGTTTTTTTTTCACCCCGCAGTCGTTTCACAGAATTCGCTTTAATTTTTCCATTTCTTATGTGTTTCTTGGAATAATTGATTAAACTTTCTGAAAGCACTGTCGTAATTTTTCACCATTAAGTAATATTAATACGAGGTACACTATAGTTGTGTGTCTTTTTTTAAATTTTCGCACAATCTCTATATCTTAATTAATTTCAGGAATGAATAAGCTTACTACTGCTCTAAAAATTATACTACATTTGGGGTTGATTCTTACTGTTGGGATTCACAAGAGAGCAAAAGTATCCTTTCTAACTCGAATTAAGTATTCATGTTAGATTGAGATGATGCAGTTAAGTGTGTAGTTATTGAGTCGTACGTTGAGGTGCCGGTGTTCAACTTGTGTCAGGAACGTGATGTGAGTGTGAAATTAGGAGACAGCGCACTGCCATTGAATTATGTAATCATGTCTCATTTAAACTGCATTTGTCTGGGACATATAATGGAGTCAATCTAATCAAACGTGGCGACAAGAAAGCGAAAAATTATTGGATAAAGTAGGTCGTAATATAACTTATGTAAAAATCGACAGAAAATGAAAAAAAAATTTTTTCGACTCGCTTTCACAAAAATGTCAAGTAAAATAAAGCAATTATCTTTTGAAAAATTGGAAAATATTTTGTTCGACGAACAGGGCTCGAACACTCTTGATTAGGATCATACTCATGCTTATTCTTTGAATTTCAAGTAATAGTTGTGCTTCATTTGTTTGAGTTACACTTATTGCAACATAAAGTATTAACATTACTTTCGTTCCTTTTATTTTTTCCTAATTTTTAGTTTCCGGATTTTCTTCACTAGAAATAGAATATTATTACTAGAAATAGAATATCTTCACTAGAATCGAAATGGAAGATTATTAATTCAAAAATATAATGGATATAACGTAATGCATAGCAGTTTTAAATTAAAAAATTAGTTTTATCTTTTTATGTGTGTCATTGAATGAAACTGTTTAAAAACTGTGACTAAATAATTTACATTTCGAATATTGGACAGATAATCATGTTTCCATAAATGGCGAAGCTCCTTGTAAGCTGGGTTTTACCTCTTAGCACAGTACATTTGGGACGTGTTAAATTTTAATAATTTAATTGTGGGGTTGTTTCTGAAGTGCTGTATTCTATTACTGAAAATGTAATCGTGTATTACAATTGTCTCTTTTCAATTAAATGCTGAAATGTAACATTCAAATTTTACATTTGTTTTTAACTTTTCATTTTTTATATTTGTGATATATTTGTATGATTTTAGCCGTATGAATTATGTTAAAATTGCGCATTTTCGTAAAATAAACATGTTGCTGATTTTCTTAGTGAGACTAGTGTTTTCTTCTTCTATTGAAATACCGCTGAGCACTAAGATCGCAGATAATTATTTATTACAATTTTACATGTAAGATAACTTAAAAAAATATAAGGGTCGATGCGTAGCATAATTGTTTAGCAACAAATAACAGTTCTGCCGTTGAACTATGTGTTCTGTCTATAGCGGAAAAAACTCAAAGTTTGTCAGTAAAGCACTTCCATCCACAGTGCTGTATCCTAATCGAAAGATATGTGAAACAGAAGTGAAACATGTGTTTTTAATAAATTTAGGAACAAGAATGAATTTAGAAACATTCTAGTGCGTGACTCCGACAGTCAAAGTATTTTTGCCATAACCCCTAATTGAGGGTGCACGAGGACAATGGCAGATTTCTTGGATTCTGCTCGGACACGATTTTTGATTCCCCCAAAGTAATTTAACCTCGCCGGGAATCGACTCCGCGCCTCTCACCATTTCATCACTCGATTCCCTGTTTTAACAAGGAACATTTGTTCAAACTTTCTGATTAAGATAATTTATTACATATTTCAGTAATAAAATTGTTTATTTCGTTCTAATCATAATTAAGTATTCAAGAGTAGTACACTGAAGACCACTATGTTTATGTTACATTCATCGTACAATGTATTATTTAATTTCTCTGCGTCTAATTGTTACACAAAGGTCCTACGAAGTTCAATCTGAGCAAAACTTTTGCAGCTATTATGTAGAATGTTCGACGGAAAGTTTCAGTTAAATATCGACGGAACGAGTTTGATTGTAGGATTTTGTTCTTTCTTCGTCAGTTACGTTTTTATTTTCGGAACTCCTGTTTCAAAATAACTTTCAAACGCGTCGATCAACTTTAGAATCCACAACAGTTTATGAACTTCTACGCGAGTGATCCTTTGCGCTCGAGAATCTCCCTGTAAAACAGTAGATATGCATCGGAGTATTACAGCTTGAGACGGAGGATAACGAGACGGGTCTGTTTGGCCTCCGAGATAAGCTCCTCTTCGCGAAAGATGGCTTCGTCAAAGGAACGCACCCACTCCAATCCCGCGAGGCGCCTCCAGTCCCTTGTTAACAGCACTAGACACGTCTCTAGTGGGAATAGTGAGCCAAGGGATGAGGCTTAGACGCAGTAGAAACTCTCCACAACAAGGGTAGTGGTTTCCTCACGCATTATTTTGTTTCAATCTAAAATGTTCGTACAAATTTGGTGCATTGTAAAAGGAGTCATTTAAAAATTACCCGAACGTTTCATCGCACGGCACCGTCGGGAATTCGTGTACTGACAAAGACGTGTGCCGAGACATTACGTCTCTATATGCATATCAAGGAATATAAATTGAAAGGAATATAATCAATATCAGATCGTAATTTTGATATTTTTTTCTATCCCAAATACTATTAACCTCTGTATTTATGTTTTGTAATTCATGGTAATGTTTCATGGTTAACCATATTTTTCTTATTTCGTATACATCAATCATTTAAAACCGACGGGACTACAAAAAATATTCGAATAACCGTGGTAAAAGAATACCTTCAGAAGAACGAAGGGACAAAATAATATATTCAGAGTATCAAGAATTTCCAATCAAGAAATTAATAATTCACTGTAAATCGTCAATAATTTTATTTTTAAGCAATCGTATGAGTACTACGAAACCAACTCCCAAAATCGTAATTCTTTGTCAGAGAGTACATGCAAATAACCAAAAGTTGCGTTCAGATTCACGAAAAAAATATGAAAATGATTGATATGAATAGTTTATCAGAAAATATTATATAATAATTTACAATGCGTATTGCTTAAGTTGTAATAGTTACTTGAGCGATCGCTTCAATGCTGTGGGGAGTGCTTAAGCGTGAACATCGTGTCTCTCTCTTGAGTTTATTTACCCTATGCGTGAGTCAACAGCGTACTGGGAACCCAGAGATAAAATACAATGTTATTTTCCCTGATATTTCCTGAGAGAGTAAGTATATTCCGTAAATATTACTTTCGCTTTCTTTGTTCTGTATTCTATACTCTATAAAATCTCTCGAGTGCTCTAACGGAAGAGCAGCTCCCATGATATGTGGCTCACCCTCCACTAATGAAGGTATTGTATTATTTTAATACGTATGTTTATGTATTCTTTCTGAAACAGTGTAATTATGTCCAGTCAACCATCAAGGCTTATAATATTATAGAAATTAAATTCTCAATTTCTTCCACTAACTGTTCCTCCACATTCACGATTCCAAAACCAAGTACGATGGTTTTATAATTATTATGTACTCAATAGAAAAACAAGTATCAAGAGACAAAATAATATTTACTCTCTTGAGTTTTCTGTATCACAAAATGGACGAGTGATTTACTTCCTCTTGAGAAAAGAATATAATAGAGTTTGCATTGCAATCAATAACAATCCGTATTCTTTATCCCTTATTGAATACGTCCTGCTCGTAATTCTTTATCCAAAATTTTTTATTCCTCATTTCTGAAATGTCTTTATGCATGGGTTTTACTTGTTTAGCTAGAAATGCTTTGAATTATCTCTCGCAGAGCACTTTGAGTTGCGTATGTCTAAACAATGTAGAAGTATGAGTTTCATGTGTATGCTCTCAGAGATAATCAATACACGTATCTTATGCTTCCTAAAACATTCTAGAATAGAACCTTGACTCATTTAATACCAGAAAATCTATCATCCTCATGAAATGGAATCATCGTGGCTCGTGAGTACGATGGTGAATTGCATGCTGCTATTTGGATCCCTGTGAGGTCATGAGATAATTACTTATATCTCGAACACATTACATACTCCCAAGCATAATAAGCATGCTATAAAATGAGTATTCGGTACTATAAAATGGGTCAGATCATGATGCTGACCTCATTTTCTCCTCCATCTGCCAATATCAAGAAGTTGTAACCTTTCAAGAGATTCCTTAGTGCCTTTTTGTAGAACTATATGATCTTTGTCGTGATATGAAATAAATATTTTTAATATAAATATTATAAAATATATCAGATGTTATGACGTGAACAATAGTTGTATGTGTGTTTCTCGACTTTTTCTTGATAATGTCCCTAACGATTTCAATAAAAATTCTAGAAAAGATGAGTTTGCACCATGTTTTAGTTTACTTACATTTGTTTTCCATAATCAAAGCTCATAAGAAGGAGAACAAAGAAAATAAATTCATTAAAAATAATTCAAAATAACCACAAAATAAATATTTAATTTGAACTGGCGACGCGGGGAGATATGAAGAACATCGATACCTCCTACCAATGAAATCTCTCCAACGTGAACTCGAAACGGATCACTCGAGTGAAGTATGCCACCGCAATGCTCAAATCCTTCAGTCAATCCCCAACTTCGAGAACACCGAGCCACAGATATCGGATTTCGCTGCATCGTATCTTACTTCGATACTTAAGCAAGGTTTCACGAGGGCTTTGAGGCACAATTTGCTTCTTGAGGGAGCACCTCGAGAATTCAATCAAATTTATAATTTCGAAATGAAATTTTAAGGATGCGACGCTTGTCCATGAAAAGAAATTTTAAAGATATTGCAGAAAAATGAAGTAGACTAAATGTTTTAGTCTTATAAAACCTGTGTAAAATCAAATGTGTACTGTTCGAAACATCAGAATTGAATTCCGAAATCATGAAATATTTATTGAATTCGTTTAATTTTTGCCAATAGAATGGTTTTGCCAATATCCATAAATGTCTTAAAGAGTATTATAACAATTGTTTATGCTTCCCTGTTTTTTTTTCTTGGGTTAATTTTGTTGAAATGATTCAAATGTTTTAAAAATAATACAAAAAATATATCAGAAACATATAATGTTAAATGTCTACACAAATCACAGTACTAGAAAAACAGATGCAATATAAATGAAATAATTTTATTGTGCCTGTTCGTCTCTCTCTTGTAAATTACTATTTTTTCGTCGTTTCATGTTTGATTTACTTTGGTGTTAAATTTAAATGTTATTTAAACTCAAAACGTCTCAAACTTATTCAAAAGTCCGTAAAGGAGAAGCCCCAAATATTGTCAACTTACCAGTTGTAGTCCAGACCGATGTGAAAAACGTGTTTCTAAAATTAAGTTGTTTATTTATTTTTATTATTTTTTATAGATATTTTTCGACGACTTCGTTGTCGCTTATTTTCTGTAAAATATTATAATTTAAATATTCAGTATAATTCCAGTTTATTTAGAACTCAAATTTGAAACATTTATTTGACAAAAAATATCTTATTGTACAATCAAACTAACATTTAGTTATAATTTCCTTATTACAGGATTATGAGTTTTCTATTAGAAATTTCCATTTATAACTTATTCGGAATTAAATTACCGGAGAACGTATGGTACCGAACCGACATTTGTCTGAAGTAGGTGAGGGAAATCCCAGCTGAAAACATCACCCAATGTGGCTGAGCAGATTTTGAAACATTGCTCTATCGCTCAGCGGGAACGAGGAAACGAAGGCGCCACCACTAGACCACCGCTGTTGGAGTGCTCCTTTTGTTTAGAAAACGGTGTCGTCACAGCAGACGGAGGGTTACGACTGTCTGGCTTTCCCAGCTCACAGTCACTAGCTTACCCATCCTCACCGGCGTTTACGACTTTTACGGTCATCATTTGGCTAAACCGAGAATTCACCTTCTTTCTACGTATCCTTATCCTACCCCCTCCCATTCTATATCTTGTAAAATGGCGTTTCCCTTTATGCTGAGTCGGAGAAGGAACAAACGATTTTGTGTGCCTTAATCATGAAACCCATCCTTTCTTTACAAATATTATCACACTATCATAAACGTTTATCCTTTTTATTTACTATTACTTCAAGTAACCTGGCCCTGCCTGGGAGTTTTTACTTTTTATGTTACTGTTTAACATTCGGTATACTTTACTTGGTTACACAATTCAGGACTTATTAGCCTAATGATCCTAAACCTCTCCACCGGTGCTAGGGTACCATATCCGAGGGTGATTTTCGAACAATTTTTACTTTTTACACACACAATGGGCACATAATTATAGCTTATAAGTTTTTTCACAGTCGTATTTATTGGTGGGGATGCTAGGTGAACTAGCGCCCCCACTTTTGTCATAGATTTTTTTTTCTGTTTTCCGAATGAGTAAAAAACCATTAATTAGCGAACGCAATTAGCAAAAAAATGGAATAATTTATTTCATTTTATAGCAAAGTGGGGGTGCCAACATCACAGACGTCCATACGGGACAGAACTACTTCAATGGGATTGGATTCTCTCTATTCATATGATTTCTACAAGCTATGAATTTGTCACTAACACCGATCTTTTCAAATATTTTTATATATTACCCCCTTACGATATTATCCCTTTGGATGCTAAACTCTTGAGGACTGAATTAAGACGTAAATGACATTGGTCTTACCCAAGACAGAAATCCAAATGAGACAACAATAATTCTCTTATTTTGATAATCAAGCGATCAAAATTTGCTTGAAGTATGCATTTGGGGGTGGAAAATTAAGGAGAATAATCAGGGGTTGGTTTTGTCGAAATATCATGATGTGATCTTCCTATTTGATTGTCAAACGTACAAAATTACATATTTATCACGTGCATGCTGAAGAATTGTGCGAAAGACGGACACACAGACAGACATTGTTCTTGTATTGTATGCCCGTATAACATCCTGTTTCCAACGGTGGAATTCTCAATTCCAACGGCGAACTAAATTACACTAAAACTTCACGAAAGCAATCGTTACTCTGAAACTCAAAAATTTAACTTCGTTAACTCTTGAAACGGTGGTTTCTTGAAAATGTAACATAAGTTCAAGTTAGCGTTAAATATTGAATCTGTGTGTGAGTGTTTAATCAGTCAATCATACGATGTAGGATTCCATTGACACGCAAGTGATAAAGAATTATTGCTTGTGAAGTAATTTATAGAGCCTCATGTTAACCTTCGTGTTTAATAAAGTGCATATTCCCCTCCATGAAAATTAGTATGTAAAAATGTTAATTAGGAACGGATGATAGTTTAAACCGCAAAATATCTCATCACAAGGAAAGGAATTTTCGACTGTAAAACTGGTAAGAATAGTGTCAAATTAGTAAAAATATTTATTTAAATTGATTTACCTAGGAAGACAACGTCTTTGATAAAGTATGTTGACTTCGCATATATAAAAAGATATTTTTCCCAAATTATCTTTCTTTCGTAGAGTGTTGTGTCTCTGAGACTTGTGCTGACTAAGCGACTATACTGAAGAAAGCATCCTTTCTTCCTCATGAGTACATAAGTTGACGGAAAATTAATTTAACGGAAGGTAATGAAACCAATAGGATTTTTGGACCTATTGAAACTTTCTTTAAAGATAATACGTTGAACAATGTTCTTAATGATCAACGAATGAATGTTTGTCTATTCGTCTATGCTTGGTTTATATCGATTAAAAAGATCGATGTGCTATTTATTCAGTGCATGTCAAATTCACCTCCTAAAGAATATATTTCTGAGTTTGGGATATATTCTCAAGAACACACTGATCTCTCGAAGTAGATCTAAGAAACGCATGATAGTACGTCCATAAAACTTATCTGGTTCCGTTCCCTACATTTAGCTTCGCCTTAAACCGTTGAGTCATCAGATCGTTACTATGACAATCGACCATTCCACTGAGTTCTTCCGAGCTCAAAGATCCATCCGTATGCTGTGATGAATCGTGGGCGAGGTGCAGGAAGCACTCTTCAGAAGTAGATCGTATCACACTTTATTCCTCCCGATGATATACCCAAACACTATTGCTCAATCATACTTCACAGTGATGAAATGTCATAATTCATTATTTTTTTAAAATTTCAATGTGAATAAAAAAGTTGCAAACTGCTTATGGTCACGTGGGGGATAACACACTTAAGTTACTCTCCGAAAACAAGTAAGGGACCATCCCATCAATTCCGATCAAGGGCCCAAGGACAGTGGTGGATTTAATATTTATAAAATAAATTATTTAATAAATTATGTAAATGAATTGTAGATATATGGAGTAAAAATTCGAAATGAATAAAACAAAAATAATGACATTGCCGCCCATGAAAAATCCGCCGCTACCCAAAGGTAAACCGGAGAAAAAACCCGGCCAAGATGGAGCTACACAGATAATGTACACAACCGTGCCAGGTTAGCGTTCAGTTAGAAATCATCTATTATAAATAAAAAGGTTTAAAACAACATGTATGACAAAAGAATGTAATCAGTATCAAAAGTACTATAACAGTGGCGTGATAAAGAATAAGAGAAATTAATATTACTTACCCGAAGTCATATGGAAAACAATATTTACTGGGAAATTGAAACTCTCATCAACTTCTTTTATTAAAATCACTAAATTCTTTCACGTTGTAGAAACAATGGCAGATTAGAAAGCTTTTAACCGCGGATTTGAAAAGATTCAGTTATTTATATAATATCTTTTATATTTTTGGGATGGGAATTATACAAAATTAATCCTGAATGATATGGACCTTTTTGGCAAGGAGACTTTAACAAGTTAGGACGATGGTTTTCCCCTCTTGCATGTCACAAAGTAAGAGAATTACATGGGAACTCCAAATATCCGGATAAATTGAGGACGGATCCAGTCCGGATACTCATATATCCAGATAATTAGATTTCTTCTAAAAACTTTATATTTAGGGAAAATGACATAACACATAACATAACACACAATATACTGTTAAAAACATTATATAATAGATCTGCAGTGGTTACAGTTAGCTCAACAAGTTCAGTAAAGAATTAACAGTAGTTTAGTTTCCAGTAATTTCCTATTCACATCTAATTACATTTAAAGCTCGAATTTTTTTCTGCATCGATGCGGATAATCCATGTACAGATGTTTGTAGTTCGGATAAATGGAGCTCTACTGTGTATGTTTTTCACGAAGAAACGAATATTAAATCCAAACTCTATCTTAAAATGAAGATGTAATGTTTAATTATATTTTTTCTTTTCTTTACAAAAAATATAAAATGAGTGTTTTAGTATTTTTACTAGAATAAAATTGGAAAAATCAAAGAAACCGCTCGCTGACTTCTCCCTTGCGTTTTTATGAGATTTTACTATTATTAGGTGTTATTTTAATCTATTTTAACTTATTCTTTTAATAGACGATTCATAGTTCATTGTGTAATTATTTTAATCTATTTTAACCATGGTTTTAATAGACGATGCATAGTTCATTATGTACTTCAGAAATCCTTTTTTTTATTTCAACCGAACAATATCAGAAAAAATGTATTTCACTAAATGTTGCGAAAAAATGCAAAATTTAATTACGCTAAAATAAAGTACTTTACAGGACGTCATTCGTTCGCATAGTTTTCATTCTATTTTATCATAATTTCGCTGAGAATATATGCTACATCTTAAATACTGGTGGAGAGATATATTGGTAAGTACTAGAATTTTTATTTCGTGTGTTTCTGTCACAAATGGACAACCGAGTTGCCCGTCATAAAGACTTTTAAATTATTTACTACTTTTCTTTCTGAAGTACAAATATTGCTCCATTACTTTTAATTTTGAAGTGAAAAAAATTATGTCCGACCTCATTTAATCGTTTTCAAAAATTTACCTAATCGAACTTGAGAGTTAAAAGCATGTCTGACAAAACATTAATCAAACAAATAAAAAGATGATCGTTTTTATTAGTTAATAAGTTTCTCTTTCTCTGTGAGTTGGAGTAATATTTAATCAAGTAAGGAATAATCAACAATTCATAAATAATAATGAAATTCATGAATGTAAATGCTTTTATTCTGCCTTATTATATAGAAATACAATAATAAAATTGTAATAGTTATCTATACGAGTTGTGTGTCCTGATTTTGTTTAAATACTTAAGAAATTGCCAAATTTAAAGCCAAGCTACGAAAACCGATGATTCTAACTAAGCGAACGAAAATTTTTATAATAAATTATTGATAGGCAATAAATGAATTTGTATTGTGGATACATTTTATAGTACTGTCAGTGTGTCTTTCAGTGAAGAGTCTTATTCCTTAAACATAGTCTGAGAAGTCCTTTATTCCTTGACCCAGTTAATTGTAATCTACATACTAAGTTCATTGTAATCTACATACTAAGTCCATACTAGACAGTCTATGTTAGTGTCCGTGAACAGGGTTTGCGCATCTATCGGGAGGGATGCGGATAATTAACAAGTAGTTCAAAATATAAGCCCTAGGTAGCGCAAACGTATTATTCCACTGCCTTCTTTACCATCGTCGTTCATGCCAATCAGTCCTACTCGCTCCTAGACCTCCTACCATTTTATTGTTCTCAATATTTATTTGGAATTAATTCATATCGATTTTTCTCCTGTAACGTGAATGAAATAAGGAACATGAACAATTTCATCTTCATATATCACTAACAAGATTCTGTAATTAAAATATTATAATTAACATTTGGATCTTAAACATGAAAAGCGAGAATTGACACAATGAAAAATAATGTAGAAAACCCAACATTTTAATGGATATAATACATAGATCATACAACAGAATTAAGCACACATGAACATACAGACAAGCAGACATTGTAACCGTCAGATGTCTGTGTTGTAACCCGTAGCAATTCAGAACCAGTGGAATAACGCAAGGTGTGCCATTGCGCATGGACGTGGAGCCATCGTTGGTCAGCCAATGAAACGCAGGACGTGTTTTGAGAGGGAAGTCAAAGGAGCTGTACAGATTTATATGTTTGACTGTGTTGTAGGTGTGAAGCGATATGCTAATACACCCGCTCCGAAAAATGTCTTGAATATGATTGGCTTGCACTGCGCGTGTACGGGACATCTATCTCATTCCACTACTTATTATTTTTCACTTCGTTCTTGTGCCGTTAATTTCAAACATTTCAGGATCCATTGTGTTTCTTCGACCTGTAAAGTTTTGATGTCTTCCGTTAGCGCTTAGTAAAAGTTACGACACGTCAATATTTACGTTTAAACCCAGCGTCAGTGTTTCCAGGAATTCCAGTAAGTTATTAGCCAATGGGTGATAAAATTGCTCACTTCTCGTATCAAAACCTTAATTTTCATTTAAATATGAACACTCGTGATTTAGACAAACGTGAGCATATTTCATTGTTAAAATAAATAATTTAAGACTTGTGGTCTTATTAAGCTCGAATAACATTTATTTTATTTACTCGTTCCTGATAAGATCATAGACCTTTAATTATTATATTAATTTGATTATATAATGATATATTATACAATGGTAATAGTATATTCCATTGTTCTTCAAATCACTTCCCACAAAACACTAATCCAAAGCTGCCAAACATGCCAAATTCTATGAAATTATTTTGCAACTAGTTAGACGTTATTTAATACTGTAACAATATATAATTTATTGATTTTAATAAAACAATTTAATACGATTTTCCGTTTTCCCATTATTAATTATTTAATTCTAGTCAATAATAAATGTAAATATTTTTGTATAGTATCATGGCATTGTTATAGTACTTTCAATACTAATGGATTGAAATATAAAATAACTTCCATGCAAGCATTATATTATTAAACACATATGTGTTTGGGAACGCATGTTATGATTTTGCCTTAGAATATAGAAATGTAGAATCCGCCACTGGACCATTAAGATTATACTTCAAATATTGTTAGTATATAAATTCAATACTTTCAATCTTTAATGGGAATTGATTGGATAGTCCCTTGCTTGCTTTTGGAGAGTAAATTAGCTTATTGTATTTAACACGATTATACGCAGATTTTTACTGCTTTTAACACATTTTTTTCACATATTGTCTTCGTAAAATCTTGTTGTTCTGAGAAATGAAATTGCCCAAGAAATGTCTGTCAGAAATTATATATGAATGTAAATGAATGTATGGTAATAAAAATGTTAATTCCTACTGTTTGGTAGATACACGGAAAAAATGAAGTGTGAGTTAACAAAACAAATGTGGAGGAAATTTCCGGAGAGACATTCATATTAAGTACATCTTTGACCTAGTTCCAAAAAAAAAACGCTAACTACTCACTCAAGGAAGTATTTTTCTGTGAATCGTATTGACTCCTAAAATGACGTTCCACATACCCAAGGGATCAACAGAATTTATTGGGATTTTCAACAAATGGAGAAAAGTTGATTATCCATACAATATTCAAACATTTTCACCCTTTCCAAATTATTAAAATCGTAAAAATGTTCCGATTTTCACACTAAAGAATTTCATATACCAATGACTAAACCTTGTTCGGATAACTGATACATACGTTATTATTTCTACATCCTCAGCTAAAATAATTTATCTCTATGTAATAATCATAATATGTAAGTAATTATTCTATGACACTTTGTACGTTCAAATTTATCGTTAATGTCCTGATTTTGTCAGAAAGAGTACAAAAATTCCAACGGAGAAAATTTCTCCCACAGTTAAATCTAGTTTTGAGAAATATTGCAATCAGAATAGCTTCGATTATGGTGCATTTATCAACTCCATCCTGTCCTTTCCGAACGAAAAGTAGCTGACGTATGTACGTACAAATTATTGCTCGTTTCATAGTACGGTCGTTGAACTCAGGATAATTCAAGAAAATAACTTTTATCTGAAAAATCAATTCTTATATATATTCTACCTACATAACAAATTATATTTCCTCGTTTTTTACAAAAAAAATTCCATGTATTTTTAAGAAAAAATATAAATAACAAAAATTGGGACATATTTCATTACAGTAAAAATAAACATTTAGAGAAAATAAACAATTAATGAATAATGGTTACAACAAATTCCTACGCCTTTTAACCTAAACCTAACTCTCGACATGCACAGGCTGCGCCGGCGATATAGGCGACGTAGGCGCGCCCTCCTTTGTTCCGGCGTTACGTCACGCGATTTTCCGGCGCCGCGAGCCGCAACGCCGAGCCGACCTTCCGTCCCTCCGTTACCCCCTGATCACGTTCTTCTTACTACTGCACATCGGTGACTCTACCATTACCAATATTGCAATGCATCTATTCATACCAAAGTGTTGTCATTCCACGAACTAAGTTTCATGTCTTGGCGTCTCGTTCCCCTCTAGAATTATTCGCGTTTCCCTCCGTAGGTTCGATGTTGGTAGTCAGTGACTGGTCTCTATTCTCGCTTGTTTCTAGGTTGGAGCGTCGAATTGATTTAAAGTGTTCTTGGAAAATAGGGTCATAAAACTTATCTTAGCCTGCAAACTAATCATTAGTAACGTTATAAGAAGGTTAAACGCTTTGTTAAGAAAAAAAGTTTCAAAGCAGTTTTTGTTTCTGCCACCAAAATCAACCAGTGCTGATGTTTTTTTATATATACATGGTGTTATTCTATTACAAGGTTTTCAGTGTTTTTATAACATTTCTGGCCCTTCGTCGCCGGTTAATAAAATGAAAATCACTGTGACGATTGTTACGATTTTCAAATTGACATTTATAAAGAGCTCGAACTTAATTTAATTACTTTTTTGATCGGTGGGGGAGAGAATTTTATTACCCTAAATATGCGAAGAAAATTATTTTTCCGTCTGGGTCTTAGTTCTCTAAATATGTCAGAATAGCGCTATAAAATCACCCACTCCCACTGTAAAATCACAAAGGGTGCGCCCAGAAATTTTTCCAGGGTGGCGTGAGACATCGTAGCTTTTTAAGAAATATGGTTTTAATACCGGAAAAAGGAAAGGAAATTTTCGTAAACTAAGTTATGCATGCTGGAGTATTCAGTGCATGAGTGTTTACCAACAACTGTAATGTATATCGTTAATTTTGTAAACACTATACAACTCATCATTTAGGGTAGAAAATTACGTCGGATACTACAATTATTTCTTAGCTACACATGTTGATTTAAATGAATGGGGAAAATATAACAAACTCAAAAATAATTGTATTTACTTATTTTATTTATTTTTTGTTATACCTCTTTTTGGAACATAATTTTGTCGCAATGTTCATATTGATCCACCGTTTCCTATTTCAATGGGGAGGCGACCGGTTCCCTGCCCCCCACGGATTAACCTGTATACACTTCGTTACTTTGGGTTAAACTTTGAAGATCATCATATACCTCGTTTTTGTAGAAATATTTTAACGAACATTATTGCCATACATTTTTTCACGTATCTCTTATCATTTATGTATCTCTTATTATTTACGTAGCACGAAGATTTTTTTTTCTTTTCGATTTTGACATTTGTCTTAGATTGCTAATTTACACAAAATAGCCGCCAGTTTTACAAAAATATTCCTTGTGATACATTACTCATTAGTGAAAACTTGAAGAATATCCATTCAGCTATTCTAAGAATAATTGTGGCCAGATAGATGCAGGGCAAGGGCATTGTTTTATACTATGAATTGATGATCTATATTACGTCAGTACGCCGATTTTCATTTGAATTCATTAATTTGTTTCAGGTGAGTTATGAGTTCCACCGCTTTTCTCCAAATAAGAAGTATATGAGGTAAATATATTTAGAATATATTTTGATACTTGAAGGACTGTGAAGTAAGTTCCTATGGAGAGACAATTTGTTGATGATTGAAACAAGGTGTGTTATAAATAGTGGTTGTGTATCGGAAGACTCACTTTAAATGGATTGTGAATTCTGTTCTTCTGTGTTTATATATAATATTCTAATGTCAGTTTCATAAACAAGAAAATATTTTCTCAAAATACAAATGAACTAATAGCTTCATACTTTGACGATAACTTCCCCATACTTTTCTAGGGTTCACATAATTAAGTTTAGCTCACATAGTTAACGCATGTGAAGTGAACAAACATTCATTGTTCTCTTGTAAATTGAATTAAGGTTACGCTAGTCACTTCTGCTCGCAGTTGCGTAATGAAAGGTGTACTGAGTCCATAAACTACGTTTTACACATTCATTATATCTAACACTTTGATACGTAATTCCTGTTTTTTAAGTGTCCAATTTCGGAGATTATATAGCTTCGTCTTAAAAGGAAATAATATTTTAATTATTGTTGAAACCACAAGAAGAGTTTCTTATAATGATTCGTGACAAGTTTTATGAAGATACTGAAAAATGATATTATACTACTTCAATAATTTTCTAATATTTCAATTCCTGTTTTCTTTACTACCATTATATTTGACAGTTTATTTTTTTTCTGTAATTCATGATTGTATTGTATTAGTTTTACCACCGAAGTTGACCGTCATAAAACTGTAAGGTCCTTTTGCTTTTAAATACTGATACATCGATGAAGTTCTGTATTATGTATTATTCACATGTATACATTTTTTGTATATTTTTTCCTTCGTAAATAACTGTTATATTAGTAAATCACCATCTCAGTAATCGTATTCCTACAGAAAGACTTCAACTAATTGTTCCGGGTTCCGTCAATTCTCTCGTAAACTATGATACGGACTTGAACAATGTGAGGAGTGAAAATATTTACTTGATAAACGTGAAAATCTTCCTGTTTCCATTGATCAAACAACTCTAGTACTTTTATAAAATTTGACGCTCTGGTAGCTCAAAGACGTGACGCTCTGGTAGCTCAGAGGAGTGACTGTCACGCACCTCGTTCGTTTGTCTGTGGCGAGCGAGAGCTCGTCACTTGTTTTCGAGAGAATTGACGTCACAGTGGCTAACAAGCGCTGCGCGGCTGTTCTCACCGGTGTGAGCTCACACCTTTTGCAGAAACAAATAATAGCAGATTTGGCACTCTTCTGATGCAATCGAAGGAGACGAGACCCGGATTTAGTTTATTTCCATACCACAAAAATATAGTAGGTGAGCGCATGAAAAAAAATTCGGAATTTGAAAATGTTTATTTTCCTTTTTATGGCGAGTTTCGGATCATGAGACCTAATTTTTCTAGCCTTCACTAGAATGAGGGACTTGGGAAGGAGAAATGTTGGGTTTCCGGGTAATCGAACCGTCATTGTTCATAATAAGCGAGGAAACCTAGCTGAAAATCTCGCATAATTCGAGCGAGCGGGATTTGAAACCGGGTTTCCCCACATAGCAACATTATTGGAGCAAAGAGGCATCTTTCACACCAATGTTATTTGGGACATTGTATCTCATGGAGATTATTAAAACCAGTTTTTTTTCTTAACTGAACAGAGTTTTTTGTAGCAATATATTGCTACTTATTTTGTTATGTACGTTGACTAACATGGTAACTGCCTTCCAGGTAACACCTTTGTCTGGAATTAAATAGCATTTCAATCACATGTAAAAAAAATCACAATATCGCCGTTTAACGTGAGTATGGTATGTTTGAAAGTAAATTTTTGTGGAAATTATATTGCTATGAAAAATACTCAAATATATATTTTGTAAATAAGAAACTAGAACAATCCGTGGAAATAATAGATAAAATTAGAGATTAGATTTACGAAAAAGTTTAAAATAACGTGAAATCAGGCTTCATCACCTTCAATATTAGTTACGAAGTATAAATTTTAATTCATTGGAGTACTTAGTACAGTTTGTTTAACCTTTAGAGTGTGATTTTTAGAACTCGTTATTCACTTGTTATTAGATAGTTTTTTGACTCTTTATCGTATTATTGTTTCGTTTCTCATTAGTGTATTGTCATTCTTCTGTCACCATAAATTTACTTGTGTGATCTATAATGTTTGCACAGATAAATTGTTTTTATGCAATCTACTAATATAAAACTTGTAAACACTCTTAATATATTTTTCATTCTTAAACTGTGTGCGTACATTATCCGTACAAATCCAGCCACGAAGAATGTAACTCTTGAATATTGAAAAAGAAAACAATACTTGTTTACGCATTTCTTAGAAACTTCATAAAAAATATTTTTTAATGTATGTAAGGTATACAGATGATATAATTCAAATGAATGGTAATTTAATCTCAAAAGAGAAGACTTTTATCCACAAATAACAAAACCATTAGATAATGAATATACATACAAGAAACAAACATGTGCAGCTAATTATAGAAATTTGGGTAAACAGCTTCCCGAGACTCAAGAACAACACAAATATGTGACAATAAATTATTAAATTTTTTACTTGTTTCATCACAACAAAAACATTCTCAAAGATAAGTATGATGAGAAACACGACATTTTAATTAACAAAAGTAATTCGAGATAGTTTTACACAATAGAGAGAAATTTATTTCGGTCCACTTCGCAGGTGTTGATATAAGTCTAGACTATTGTACAATACTTCAACCTTCTTTAACCATACTTTTTTATTGGAAACGAATTATCTTCGAAAATTGCTACATATTTTTCCATTAACATTACTCTTTCCATTAACATTATGAAGTTACTCTTATGAGGAAGTTCTTTGAAAAAATATGAAAAAAAGGGAAAATGTACAAGCGGTTAAAACGGGGTAAGTTGAAACAAAGACAAAGGAATAGAAAGAAGAATAAGGAATGATATGAAGATAAAAATTTAGGAAGAGGTAAGAATAGAAGAGCGAGGAAGGGAGGAAATAGTACTACAAGAAAAGAATATTAGCGTGGTGGTAGCGACCTCCGATGCAATATAGAAAGGGGCATCTTAACAGAGTCGCTATAGTGATTCATGCCGGCGTCATCGTGGAGAGCTAAATTACCCAATTGCAATGTGTACTTAAGGCATTAAGCGAGGAAGTCCATCCTGAAAACATCGGCTCTTCTACCGTTCGTGATGGGTAACATAAAAAAATACTCGGTTGAAGAAGTCTATGAGTTAGATTTCAAGAATTATTGGGAGCATAGGTTTTATGTGTACAGTCGTGTGAGGATCTGAAAATTCAATCACTACAGAAAATAATTAATAGCATTTTCTTCTATCTGTAATCGAGACCATGGAATTCTTAAGCAATTTTATTTTTGAAAAGAATTTAATGAGGATATTTTAAAGTAACTATTTAAGTTATCCTTTAACCTTTATTTCCTCTCACACAATAATCCTTGTTTTCTTCTTCCATCGTATCCTACATAATTGGATTCTATTTTTCTTCCATCGCATCCTACGATTGGATAACATTTTTAGTCACGGTACATTCTAACACTTGGGTTTATTTTGTTTGAACAAATGTTTATTATTTGAAGGAGAAAGTGTCCGACAAGATATTGACCAACGGGTCCAACACGAATTTCATAGAACGATAATAGGTGAGGTGTAGACAGAGATTGTACAATTAATAATAAAATAATACGATGGTATGTCTACTTTGTCATTGTCCTTTAATAAGCCATCTTTTGCCTTATTCATGAAATGCATTAATTATTCAACCTTCCCTCCTTCACAAGTGTTATCATTTACCATACCCAAAGTATTCCCTCCTGCTATTCCTAAAACACACCTTCCGGCCTAAAATGTTTTTTCTTTTTAATCTTTTCGCATATGTTAATGTGTTTTAAAATTTTGATTCTCTACTTTTATATTTATTTTTAGCAGTGATGAAGCCCGCTAAGCGAGCGAAAATACTTTTTGTTTATTAAAGGATTATGACAGAGCAGACCAGATTGTATTATTTTATTATTAATTTCATAATTATTAGCTATATTTGTCTTACACAATTAGTCAAAACACATTCACATTAAGAACAATTATTAAATGAAACGCAGTCAATAGTAAAGTTTTCAAGAGAAACCATGTGTACGAGATTACTGCTCCTAAACTCAAATATTACAGAATTTCCATGTTTTGTTCTCATTTAACTAATCATATTAACTATATCCCTATGCTAATATTTTGTATCTTTAGATATGGTTTCACAACACAATCTGAACGACGATCCTGTAACATCCAGTTTACACATATTCCGTAAGACGAGACTAAATCAAAAGTAAATTTTTATATTGACGTATATTAGAATCACATAACACAGTTACTCATGAAAAACAAATCGAGGACCAAACTGCTATATTAATGAAACTCCTATTTAAATAACTTTTAACACATTCCCAAAATTTGTTCAGTTTCTTCTACGTCATCGTACAATAGACATTCGCCAGAATCTGGTGGCAAACCATTCTCCTACATGTTTATACTTCACGGTCTAAAAATAATTCCCGTCGAAGTTCCATATTTGAAATATTACCGAATGTGAATTATATAAGTAGGTGCTAGTAATATAAAGCGACGAGTGTATTACGTGATAAAGTATAAGTATACGAGTACGAAACCTGAAATTAAAGCATGAGTCAAAATTACAATATTTTATACAATGCAATTACATTCCCAAAATTTATCTTCTCGGAGTATATCGTATATTTTGGGGAAATATTCTTTCTTCCATTACAATTGATGTTGAGAAAAATAGATATTCATTTTTGTAAGAATATCTGTGGAAACGTGGAAACTAGTTTGAATACCTCAACAGGTGTATAGACTCACGCTACACGACGGTCGTTCAAGGAGAACATCCGAAACGAAGCGAATTAATATATCTGTTCAAATATTCAAAGGGTTAAGACGGTGGTAGTTTTGTCTACTGAGACGCGGTTTGTCGCATGCAACAAGACTCCGCCGTGGATGTCCACAATTTACATTATCTCCAAAGAGATTCTAAAAAACTGAAAAATACGTAATGTCAAATGTATCATGTAGAGAAAAAGTTATTAATGTATGTCGACAGTTCGGTTTTACTGGTGCATAATATTTGAGTTATTAATCCCATCTCTCAATAATATAATAGAGATAGCTTGAAACCGCTAGCGAATAGATATGATATTAATTATTGAGAGATATTCTTTTATATATACTTTGTAGGCAGATATTTATTTATTTATACGCCTTACCCCAAATATTAAAATACTTCATACTACTTTATGACCTTCCTCTACGACCACTGGGTTTATCGTATTACTTACCCTTACCAATCGCTATTTGTTTATAAACACGCAGTGATTATTGATAGTAATGCTTCATGTTATTTTTTCCTCTACATTATATGTTGTCATGACGTATGGCTCATCTGTTCTCTGAACTTTAAAAAAACGAATTAATTCATTAATATAATTACAATGTAATTGGAAAAAAATTGATTATAGTAACAAGTAATGTCAGAAATGGTTAACTGACCTAATATAAAATTACATCTTTTCTTCATTTCACGGAATGTACTGCGAACCCATAATGGAAAAATATCTGTTGTATCGACATGAATGCTGGGGTCTATTAAAATACGGGCAGGCAGATGAAATGAGAAATAATCTCAAAAGTAGAATACATGGTTATGGTTGATAAAAAAATGTGCGAGAAAAAAGTCGTGAAAGAAATGGAAATGTTGTTTCACGTTCGTTCTACAATAATTTATTAGGATAGAAAGAAATGAATCTAATGTCGAAAAACGTGGTCCCGGGAGAGGAAAATGGAAAATGGAAAATGGAAAATGACAAGATAAATTAAGAAGAAGTGATCTAATGAAAGAGATGTCTTTTTTGCAATGGGGAATGGAGTAATGAGATAAATCACGCGGGAATGTGATGGGAGTCAGGATTAGAATGAGGTGGTTCATGACACAGCAGTGGGTCGATAAATGTTAATTAATGAGTTACGGTGCAGCAGTAACAAGGCTGGATTGACGCGGAAATTATATTTATCATGGCAGTGACCGTTCACAACATTATACCTGCGTCCTAGTTGCATGTTTGCACCACATGTCTAGACAGCTGGTTCACATCTCACTCTTTTTATTAAAATCTGCTGACACATCGATTGTGATTTTTTAATATTGTTCATCATTTTCCCCTGTTCGTAGCATAACTCTAAAGAAAAAATGGAAAAAATCCTTGAGTTATGTTATTTTACAGTATCATACAATTCCCCTAATTGAGTCCTCGGTGTGATGTGAGCGCACAGACGGAAGGTTGGAAGTTTGACTTCCCATTTAATATCCCTAAAGAAATATTCCATTCATTTTCCTTATGTATCTTACCCGCACTAGTCTTGAATACTTCAAAAAAAAACAACAGATTTTTGTATTTTTGTACAAGTTGATTTCAACAATTTCAACACTAATTATTGTAATAATGTATGACTCATGTCAGTGACTCATTGTGTTCTCAGTATAGGTTATGCGACCAGTAAAAATAAAGCTTGAAATGAGCTTTAAGTCATAGTTCACATAAAATGTCAACATTTATAGCTGAAACGTAGATCCCTCATTTAAACTCTTTACTCAGTACATATATTCACACCAGAGCACAAAAACTTAATACATCGTTTGCTTAAAAAATTCATTAGTTTATTTAAATTTAATGTATACATGAATGTAATGTACGTTTATTGTTCTATTCAATGGGAAAGTTTATTCAGTTAATTTACATTAAACCCGCGAAATATGTAGCTACAGCCAATTCTTTAAAATGTTTTTTTTTTTTGTAAAATATAGAAAAGAGAAAAGAATATATGGGTTATAAATGTATTCGTGAAGATAACGATTAGGAACTCAGGTATGGCGTTGTGGTAGAATTTACTTTCCCCCTTCACACTTCATGCAAGCCGGAAGAGAGCGGGTTCGAAATGTTTTCAAGTAGGATTTCCTTTACCTATTTCGTTCTGTACCTTAGATTCCCATCTCTCTTTCCCAATTCCTTCACCCAAATCAAGAGACTTTTTGGAATTAACTACGAGACATCGTAAAATAAGACATGAAATACAACTGTAAATAAATAGATTCACATTTAAGTATAAATTATTTATATTTAAAATTAAAGATAGAAAATCGGAATGGTTGAATTTGTGGTATAATTTCTGTCTTTATTATATTCTAAATGTTCCTAGTTAATGCGATTGCTTGTCGTAATATCTGGACCTTACTATCGTAATAAGGTGGGCCAAAAAACCTTTCTAACGTTGAAGGTTTCTAATTTTTTCTTTAGAAGTTAAGAAAAAATCTTTGTTAGAACTGTCATATAAAACCACTGGATATTTTTATATATTTGCATGAATTTAAACTAATTACAATGCAAATATTTAGTTTAAAATATTTGAATAATTAAAAATTTGTATTAAAATACGTTAAGATAAAATATAATTTTGGAATTTACTTTCTCGAAGAGGGTTTGGCAAGATCAACTCCTTTCTGTTGAAGTTCGCATCGTGGTAGAAAATTGGTTCTTCAATCGCTCTGTTTACGTACGGAAAATAAAGGTTGATAGGAAACGGGAAAACGGACGCCATTCGTAGTCCGTTATGCAGGGTACTACTCTTTCGTCATTAACCAAAGCTATGAACACTTCCACTAGATTACTCTCAACTCGTTATCTTCCGATTATGATTTTCCTTTTAATCGAATCAGAAAAAAATGAGCCTTTTTTTCTATTCACTAGTAAAGAAAAAACGGAAAACAATATTTTCCCTGCCACGCTACAGGCTATTATGTTCTTGTCATCATTTGCTGCGGGTTCCCTAAATATTGTTTCGTTTCTTCTTAAGATGAACCATTGTAGGCAAACTTTGTATGATGAATTTATTTTACACGAATAACTCTATCTGGTGTAGTATACTGGATTCACAAGTTCAACTAATGAAAAAAACGCGCAAGTGTATAACTTATGTTTTGTTTTATTAGAACTGTTTATCCATTAAAACACTAACATTAGCAGCTTTTTACATTATAGTTGTCAATTATTGGACAGAATTATTCACTCGTGGCTACTTCATTTAAATGAGAAAATTAATTCAAAATGTAATTCATGTAATCATTACATTGGCGTTCATTAGTAAAAATTCTGAATTTTTCGAACTGAATTAAGTAGTATAATGAACCTCGTTTATTTAATAATCATACAACTGAACAGAACAAAGGTTCAACGCGCGAATATGTAGTGCATATTCAAGTTTATAATTCTCTCATGCGACTATCAATTTGGTCCAATTCAAAGTTAATTGAGAATAAAGTCACAGCATATTAAGTTTTTAACCATGTATTTCTTTGATTTCTTAATTTTGATGTTAATTTTAGCATTTTACGAATCCCGTATGCTTGGTTTTACAACCATGAAGTGTTAATTAAAATGGTTGCAATTCTGGATTCACATGACAGGAGTGGTAAATGAATAACGATAAAGGCGCCACCGAGAACCTAAAGGCGTTTATTCACAGGTCGTTGGTCACGGTGCTCCCATGGATGGTCGTGGAATAGTTCCGGTCGCAATCCCTGCTTTTATCTATAATTGGAAACAAAATAGTTACGCATGGTAACATCAATATGGCAGAGCCGCTTTCACGAGAACGATTGTATTTTGTTTTCGGTACATTTTAGCTCCTAGCTAGTCAGATAAATTAAATTATTAAAAGTATAAATCTACACATGTACACCAGAATTTGTATTTAAGAACTGAAAGAATGTTTTTGTAGAGATAATTTACTGATACTTTAATTGAATATAATAATTAATAAGGAAAAAAGTATTATACTTTCATTTGGTTTATTCTTCTGAATCATCATTTGTGGTGGGAATATTTATTTTATTATCTCCACGTCAGATGTTTTAAGACAAGTGCTATTTCGAGAAGAATGTGATGAAAATAAATTCTGCAAATTATATCGTTCATTTAACTTACCAATTTAATAAATCAAAGGAAATCGTAAATTATTCGGCCAAAACGAAACAATAATGTTACAATTGAGCTTCAGTAAACCTTTGGGAATGCATTAACGTACATCAACTAGTTACCGGTTGTCGAACACAAATCTCTAGTTTAATCTGCATTTGGGAGCTTCTTGAGATACATAAAGTAGAGGGTCTATCCTGTGGAGGCATTTCCCTCTTTGTTAACTCTAAGAGGTGATTCCGTGAGACGGTTCAGAAAGAGATCTAATATTGTGTGACCACAGTTCGGTTCTTTTTTCGGTAGCTTGTGTGGATCTAAAACTAAGCAGCACTAAACCGTGAAATGTCCATGTGCATTTCGGATGCAAATATGGATCTTCTAATATTAAATCAATCGTATGAAAAATTCGAGAGAAAAAAACTTCACGTAGTCTTCTCCCGAAATCCTTCTCATTTAAATATTTTTCCAAGTTTTCCATTCGTGCCTATTGAGATCATATTATATTATTTTACCGTAATATAGGACTTTTGTTCGTTTTCTTAACTTTTCACATTAAATGCATTATAATCACTGTTCTTAAGATACATTCAAAATTCAAAATTTGTAACGACAGAGATAATAATTAATTTACTGGTACAGATGCATCCCAATAAATAAAGATATACGTTCTTGAGAAACCAAGTAACGAAATCATTTTGTATTGATTAATACAGCTCAACTTTAATACTGCTTAATTGTAAAGGGAATAGTATTCATAACAGAAAATTCATACTTCGGCAAGTACTTACTTACTAACCAATCTCTGTTCCATGATATTTTATAGACATTTCGCGCGACAAGTTTTTGAAGACAAATAATTCAACATAAAATATTAAATCACTTTCAGCGATAAAGATAGAAAGTACGCTTACTTTTATTAGGATCTACTACAGTGTAATATGTATGGAGGTATTAGCATCTACCATTGCATTACCTTAATTCAAACTTAAACTTCTTTTATTCGTTTTAGTACAAGGCGTAAATAAAAGCTTGTTAAAAAAAAATATTTATTATCATACTTTCTTTCATATTTTCCTTCGTGTTAGGTAAATAACATATTAATCGTCAAAACAAATGATCTAAGAAACATGAACTTCTCGAAACATATACAGAAAGTCACAGTAGCGTGTGATGATACTTGAAGAGACTATATTGGTCACTGCGTTTCCTTAATAGTTCGCCTCTATTTCTCATCAGTAAGAGAGTGATGGACGACAAGATATGAGTTGGGTAGGAGGTTGTTACGGACGACTGTCTAACGGGGATCGACCCACGTAATTGGTTCGAGCTAATTGCCCATTAGCTGGTTCGTTCGTTGCACGATGAACTCAAGACTGTGCCACCTGCTTCTTCTCCCTCATACTACGAGCATCAGCTTTAAATCAACATCCATACCTATATATAAATGCGACATCTGTTTGCTTCCTAATCACGACTAAACCACTGAACCGATCGTGATGAAATTTGGCAAAGATATAGTTAAAATGTCCAGGATGGTCGTGACTAACGTTTTAAATACTTGAAAAGAAAAATAGAAAATGATTATGACAATTCATGTCGAAGAAATCGGGAAATAAGAGAGTGTTTACCTCTCGACGACTGTATTCTTACTATCTGCGACGCTGAGAGGAAGAGAACACTTCCGATGTTATGTCAGAGTTGTACACCATTTGGGTTAGGGGGGTGCAGCCCAAGAATCCCCCCGGGTGGAGTGGGAGGGAGGGTCATATAAAAATATTTAATCGAAAAAGACAAATTTGATCCGTATATTTCGGAATCGTTCAGATAAATAACGATATGATGCCGTATAATTACATGTTCTGCACATATGGTGATTGAATATTACTAACAAAGGGTGAAGTAGCGATCTAGACTAATTAGTGACGTTTCAGAAACTAAGTTGTGGACACCTTATTCCTATGTATATAGTTATTATAAATGTATGTGTTTCGAGATATTTGAGTGGCATTTTACCTTTTGTAGTTTATGAAGCATATTTATACAACAAAATACTATTTGTGTCTATTTTGAATTGAAAACTCATGTGTGTTTCCTAGTCTGAAAACCTTGCACAACATACTTCACTTAAATTTTTTCTTTCTTTCATGTAAAAGTTGTGAATTCCATACGAAAATGTGCGTAAATCTCTACAATTATAGATTTATGATACTATATTAAATAACGAAACTTTCAGAAGCATATTGCTCGCTCGATTGATTCTGAGAAAAATTCAATGTGTTAAGAGGATATTTTCTTTAGATTCTTTATAATTTTAAGTAAGATTTATATTTTGAAACGATATAATATCTTGTATTCATTAATGAACCGTTAAAATATTTCCTAAAATTTGTTGCTTTTCTTTATTTTCTGCCCATTTTAGGCGTTTATTATTGCCATTTTGCCTGCCTATCTTGAGTGTCATTTACGCCTCACTGTGTGGTCTCTACTAATGACAAATGGAAAGTGAATGTGTTAAGTTTTGAAAATATTATATGTATTGTCGTAGAATTAAGCCTTGAAGACTAAATACAGTAAATGGAAACATGGTCTAATGAACTTTGTCTTGGGAAGTGCATTTGCCTAATTACTATCAACCCTAATTCATGAAGTATGGAGACTGGAAGTGAAATGCAGAATGAACAAGGTATTTCTCGCTTTCTATGACTCGTTTTATTTTTATTTTATTTTATTTTGTGGTAAATAAAATAAAGAACAAGAACCAGCGGTGGAGTCCCAGTATTCAAACTAAAGAAATTATCCGAAGTGTGTGCCATTCAACTTTTCGAGACCAACACATTTATGAGATAAGCGCATCATTACTACGGAAACAGTGGATTCGAATTCAGCATTGTCTGCCAAACGATGTCTAGAAGTAATTTTTTAATGCATCTGAAACGAATTTCAGAGTAGAGAAAACCCATAGCTTTTCAAAACATTTCCAAATTGTTACAGGGCGTCCCTAAAGTATTTTATTTAATAATATGTTTTCTAGATTATGTAAGAGATAAATGTGAGTAGTTTTAAACTTGTGTGGTTGTCTGTTGGGTGTCAAAAATAAGGAGGTTAGTTTTCAAAGAAACTCTTGAGAAGCTGACTACATCTACAGCTGGCCATGACCATGACCTAGACTTGGCAATTATAATACACATGGATGCCGCGTTAGTTATTTCTCGCTACGTTGATATTATTGTAAGATCACTTATCGGTGAAACTACTTTTTCAATTCCTTGCATTATGCGTTCTAGGTTACCAGGATTAAGGATATTTACTATAATTTCGCTTTTAGAATTTTCCCAACTATAATTCATTTGATTAAGGAAATCTAAATGTGTTTGAATACTGTTTCGAAATGTTATTTCTTGTCAGAGAGAGAGAAATAGCTCGAACATCCTCATTGGGGCTACATAGTGCCTATACATAGTGCCAATTGCCGCTACATAGTGCCTATAAGAACTCCCACACGACGTTAGATTCAGCCAATTAATTTTCCGCTCGTGTTTTATACATTGTTTCCACAACACTTTTCTGATTGGTTACGTCTTCTAACCTCTATCTTTCTCCAATGTCAATTCCATTCTCACCTTTCTTTTCTCGTCTTTTTATTTATCTTCGTCACACTAACATGTAGAAATACTCCATCTACAAATTGCTGAAAATTCAAATACGAAAATATTATATACTATACTTGAAAGACCAGTAAAAGGAAGTTCACGATCACTCTAGAAGCTATAATCCCCCTTCACTCTGTTACCATTCTGAAGAGACTTAAGTTCCGAATATTTTTCACGGTCTTTTAATTTTGTCCCTAGAGAAGTAAATTAAATTTAAACGTATCTAAAATTATTTCTGCGTAATATTGAAGTGGAGATCAGTAATTCAGTGCAGCTAAGAATGTAGAAATAAAATAAAGACTGAAATAGAAACCGGAATTGACTGTCCACCGGTTTAATATTACAGACAAGGTAACTATTTATAGAAAGTTAAATCCTCTAGCTTATTTCCTCTAGATTACAAACACACTGATGTCGGAGTAACGCTGGTGGTATCTATATTCTCTTTTATATTACTATGTCGAGATTTTCATCTAGATACCGTTAACTGAATTAGAATCTGGGTGACGCAGCTTGTCACTAATAAAATTACATTCGCAACTTTACATTCGTAATTTGTTAAGTTATTTGATTTATTTGCATTGCCAATAACGTCCTTACCAGTTTTTCATTGTCAAACACAATCTGATTGTTCAAAATTGTTTGTGTGTACCCCCTCGTATTTAAGTAATTGTAGAACTAGATAGTAAATAGAATAAAAATTGTAAAAATTTCTTCGGGTCCTTGACTTCATTCACGCATTGTAAAAGTATTTACTTTATTGAATCCATGTTGTAGATAATTTTCAATAGCACACAATTTCTAAAACGATATTTCTCGGAAATATTATCATTTTCGAAAACTTTATCTTACCATAACTCTTCTATTACATGAATTTCATTAAAGTAGTTAGAGATAATCTTAAAAATAATAGATATAGAAATAAATTATTATTGCTCACCTAATCGTGCACAATAATTGAAAGTTGAAATTAAAATGGAATTGTGCATGACATAAATCTTTTAGCAACTTGTCTGCTATTAAAACGTATGATTGTGTCTTAGGTGACTGCTTTTCTTCATAGGCGAAGAAAAACTTTACGCGGTCATTTGGCAGTGACCTGTTGAACGCATTTTTACTTGTTGATTTTTATTCGTTAAGTTAGCATGCTCCGTTTCTCTAGGGATTGCGAGGCCACTCAATCTCTTTTAACATTCAGGGTGCTGGCATTACTCAACTCCTTGACGATCTAGTCATCATGTTTTTTTTTTCATAGAATAGTAAAAATTCATGTATAGTATTACCCGAGGGAAAACAAGTATTATTACCAACTTGGATAACAATTCATTCCTTTATATTATCTATGATATTGTTTTCCTTATAGTACTATCTCTAGCAACAGTCAACAGAACTTTCGTAAGAAATTTATTTTAGAGAGGTTGTTCCAAGTTCTCATGTTTTTCTTCTGTAGCTTACGCCATAGTGTGGTCCTTGTGAATTATTTAATTAGAATATTTCAATATTATACTTCTATTTTTTTTCAAACCATAAATAAGATCTTACAATGAAAGTATATGATCAACGAGAACATTGAAATAAATGCCGGTCCAGTGAAAGATATATGCTTTTGAAAAGTCAACTTTCTGAGGTAACAATTTCATTATATTTTAAAACTCTAGACCGTTCGAGAGAAAAAATTAGTGTAATTAGAAAGTGAAAATTTCGTGAATGGGCAAACTAGGTCATAGCGCGAGCTCCTCATGCAATAGATAACTCGAGCAGTTTGCATTCAATTTTTCAGATATTATTAAATCGTGCGGCATTTGGTTAACTTATGGTATTCGAAAATTTCTTAGTTAGGGAATGCAATTAAGTAATCTGCCTGTTGAGACCAAAGATAAAAATGATGTCTTCTCTAATGTATTCTAGTAGAGTTCATGGGAACCTAACTTAACTCCCATGTTTATTTCCCACATAATTTCTAGCTCCATAAATTAGTGTCGATTGTACAATCTGACGTAATACATAAATTACTAGTCCAAATCTGATTTAGGAATATTATGCTACAGAAAAAAGTCGCATCAAACAGATCTTGGTGAAGACATTTCTTGGGTATTACTGCGTCTGTTTTAATTTTCCACGTTTCGCCCGACAGCTGCAGGCATCTTCAGGAGAGTGCTTCCGAGGTAGCGGTCAGCGGTAGAATGAATCATCGTATCTAAGTCCACATATTTTAATACGAAAGACTCTTCTAAACGAAAATGACTTTATATATCCCGCACCAAGTTAGCCTCGATGTCTTTGATGCAGTAAGAACTTCTAGCTGAGATGATCTTGGTAACAAATCATATGTATGTCCTTGCCCTCATTAGCTAAATTAATAATCTAGCTATCATACGTCCTCCAATCCGTAATTATAGAACCCCTAAGCTACCCCTCCAATGCCACCCTCATCTGTACCACCACCAACAGAGACCTTGGGCATGCAATAGTTATTGCGGCGACTATCGCTTCCTCACAAAATGCAATCTCCACGCCAATCTCGGATGATAATACTGTGATACCAACTCTGAATAATCTTGTCACTTCTATCCATTATCGTCAATGATTTGAGATATCAATGGTGTTGAACCTGTGAAAAATAAATATTGAACTTCTAAAACGCTTTTAGATTGTTCGGGGAGAAGAAGCGGAGAAATATCTCTTGCTATATTTGAAAACACTTATTTTTCAAATGTGGAGTTTACTTAAGGTTACTTTCGCGTGAATTATGAAATGTTTGAACAAATAATTAACGTAAATCACTATGATATCTACTGGTGAAAACGTTGTTCCCTAAAACACATGATTTAGCCGTATTAGTGTGTACTGTTCACTTGTGCCCTTAAATCTTAACCTTCTTGCCAACATATAATAAGACATACAATTTATCATTGAGGGGTATAACCTATTTTCTTGAGTTTACATAGCAGAACTTCGCCGATGAGTCACACAAATTTAAATATATTCTTCTTAAAGCCCGAGACCACAAACTGTGTGTGTGTGTGTGTGTGCGTGCGCGTGCGTCCGTGTGTGTACGTGTGTGTGTGAGTGAGTATCCCTCAGGATCGATAAATAAAGTTTGACGATGCCAATATGGAACTTATGTCGCACTATAACATTGTCAATAGTTACAGAGCAGAATGATGTAAATAAAAGCTTATGAGTTTCACCTTCGTCGTTGGTACCTTTCGACTATAATCACTTGGATAAGCGAATTACAGCTCTTGTTTATAAACGAGTAAGGTGGAACTCACAAATTTATAATACTCATGTTTTCCTCGACATTACATCTGGCCTCGCATAGGGTACGCCATTATATGCCAGGTTTGGTAGCAAAAGGCGTTCTAAGGTAAAATGAATGGGCAATACGGGATATGGTTAATGCATTTTGCCTCTGAGGATCGATCATTTTGTCCGAAAAGTATCTCAGAAAAATGCGTGGCTCTTTTCCGTATCAGTGTAAACATAATATTGACTAGCGCTTCCCCCGAACCTGTGGCACACCAACGGAGTAAGAAAGGTTTATATAAGACATTACTCATACCTCTCCCAAATCATTAAAATTATTAACCACATCTGAGAAGTAAAACTCTTCAGGTGTAGTTAATAATTTTTATGATTTATTTTTTTTGTAAAATCTTTCAAAAGTAACAGGAAATATTAATACATTTTTAGAAAAAAAGTTTTAAATTCACTTTAAAACAGTCATTCTATATTATATATAAGATAGTCTACTTACGTTTTCATAACGTCTGAACTAAGCTTAATGAAATTCGTCAGAAAGGCAACTTGAAATCAAGAGATGATTGTATAGTATATTATGTCTTCATGAATATAAAATGTCGTATGCTATATGTCAATAATTATATTAATTCAAGACAATAACTAGCTATCTATTGAAATACTGAGCAGTGGAATAAAGATGAAATATGCAAGCCCATCTGTAATAAGAACTTAAAATATAGTATCATTGTTAATATTACATTCATTTTGATTGAATGCTGTACTCTGAGATCATATTCGCAGGGAACGGACAAAGAAGGTAAGCTACAAAAATCTTATATCCGCCTCTATATCGTTTTAAGAATTGCGAGTGTAAGTCAAGGAATAAGAGTGAGACCAAAACAAAAGAAATAAAATAAAGAAAACGGTGAGGACATGTTATACATCAGGGGATTACAGGTGTATGATGAAATGATTGACAAAGAAATGTAGTCATTTTTCATTATCCGCTCAATATTTTATTGCCGTTGTATGTGTAAAATAAAACATTATCCAATGATTTAGTCGTCCTTGAATTTTGAACAAGTTTCAATAGTACACAACTCGTATATATCTTTTCTTTGCCAGAAATCAACGTATTATGCTGTCATAATTGTATTTAGCCAAGTCATATGTTACTTACGAAAAGTATATCACTTACTAACAATATATCACTTATGAATATCCTACTTACTACTTAGTCATGAACTTATGAACAGTGGGCGTTACGAATTAACAGTAGCAAACAAAAAACTTTGAGTGAAATTTTTAATAGTTATCAATAGGAAATACACAAGAATAATTGAGCAAATATCTTAAATTACACAAGTAAAGCCACGAGTATTCAGGTGGTATTAAAATACAGTAATGAAAAAAAAGAACAGTACGTGTTTTGAGGAACTTCTTGGAAAGGAAACCACCAACACATATGTTGTCTTCTTTTTAAATTATTTGTTTATCTGGTTTCACTGGGATTTTTGTTGATAGTAGAATCAGATGCGGATTTCAGCGCAGGCTACATAGGCGCGCGCCTGGGGGCTCGCACCACAAAAAATTCTAACAATTAACAAATTAATAAACTTATTTCAAATTGACAAGACACGACATTGGCAATGCAGACGACCGACGACCCGCATCGTTAAGTTTTCACATCGTACTCTGTTCTCATCGTAAAACTGCATGAGTATTAAAAAAAAGTACAGGCACCTAATTTTGTGTACTTTTCTAAATATATTTTCAAAAATGATTTCAATTAATTATTCTGAAAACTTTAATGATTTTAAATTTTATTATTTCTTACTCAATTCTTCTAAGACGGTGCTATACAATTTCTTGTTGTAAAAGTAGGAAACTTTATTTAAAAGTTTATATATAGGATTTCAGCCGATAAGTGCTTCAAAACGCGATTTTCAAGTTTCCGTTAAAAAAAATTCCGTACCCCCACCCCGACCCCCGTTGACCAAGGTGGTATTCCCCCCTCAACCGGAGGGTCCGAACCACATGTGGAGCCTAGGGGCTTGCAGATCCTAAATTCGGCCCTGAGGAAGATTCAAGTGAGACTTCATGTTTTCCTCGCCTTCTCAAAAGATATGTTGACTGTTCATCAAAAGTATGGTTAGGCGGAAAAGTAGGTCTCGCGACCTAAAATCCTGACTTTTAACTTAGCATCTTCTTAATACACACACTCTGACAAATATACAAAGATCAAGATTTCTTTTATACAATCTCGGACTCCAGTATGGGATTATTTTCGAAGTCAACGAGAGGATACGACTACATTTACTTCAGTAATGATATTCTCAAAGTACGATCACTTTAACAAACGCAATAAAGGGTTTGTATTTTTTTTAATATTTTAAACATTTGTGCGCGTTTCAAACCATGAAGCAAATAATCGAGTTAACTTCGAATATTAATGAACATGAAAAAAAATAATGAAATTAAAATTATTTAGCGTTATTAATTATTTAGCGTCATTAATTAATGTATTAATTAATTTAGCGATCTTAATATTATGATTAATAATAAATTTAAAATATATCATTCAAAAGTTCAGTGGGACATAGCAATTATTACATTATGCTCTGTAATTATATTTGTTGATTAAACTAGGGTTTTCATTATCCGAGGACGATATAGTAATTTTTACATTCCCGTTAATCCGTAATACTATTTAAAACTGAGAAGAAAAAGTAAATTCGTACTATTTGGATTTTATTCCAAGTTTGTGTTATTTGGGTCAAGGAAAATCGAGATAGTTGGTGTTTCTTCAGAAAAAATTGTCGCGTGCAGGGCCGGTGAAGCCTTATTGCACGAAGAGACCTTTAAGTTACAAAAACCTTTTTCGCTGATTGTCAGAAATTTTACCGAATCAAACAACACAAATTCATTTGAAATAATTAGAACTATATTAAAGTAAAAACTAATGAAGTATTTTCCTTATCACATAGCAGAATTATCATTGAAACGATACGGTTTTGTAATTTAAGGTTCCCGTGAGATATACATCTGTACCAGCATCAAGCTGTAGAATTTGTTGCCATATTTTACGAGTCTTCCCATCTACTATTGAAAAATAATTCCTGCGGGAGTCGTTTTACACAAAAACATAAATGACGAAAATAATTGATTTTTGATCATTACAATATTTTTATTATAGTTGAAACCAGACATATTTTTAATTCTTTTACACAAATAATTCTTAAAACATTTAAATGGAATGTAAAAAATTCATCGTCGCCAGTATTATAAAAGTTTGTTCTTTTAATCGAATTTCATGGATATTGGCGGGTTCCAATGACACGTGGGGACCCTACTGTGTTTCAAATTTTATCTGATGTAATAGTATCAAATGGATTATTTGATCCCGAATTACATTTTCGAATATTACACCTTTTATTTCTATGAAGAGTAGAAAAATTAAATGCCATTTAGCATGCTGAGTTCATATAAACATGCTCATGGACAAAATGACTATAACATGGGGAAGGTCATGTACTTATTGCAGGGCAGGAAGGATTAAATGAGGAGGAAACGGAGGTAAATGAAAATATCAGTGCATTAAATGAAGTGGAATAATGAAACGAGAAAGAAAACGTGATGCAATGTGATAGTGATTTTTAAAGCGCTGTGTCAGTGTCTCATATGTAGTAACTGAGCGCTATGAGGTGATTAAGACGTACTTCGGTGCGGAGTTTGTTGCGTTAGTAGATAGATGTGTATACGTATTTATAAGGCGCAGGATATAAAGTTTTATTTATTCTTTTTAATCACTCGATTCGTCACTGGCTTTGTATGACTTTTTTAATTTCTTGCAAATTGTTGGCATGTGTGGTTGATATCAATCATTTTCCTGCTGTTATTTTTTATGAATGTTGTCTAATATTTTTATATGCCTATAGGATTCTTGTCTTGTCTATCTTGTCATTTTTTCATTATTCTTGTTTGAATTCTCATATTTTTCTTTGTTTCACTGGTCGTAAATTTTAATTTAAATTGTCTGTTAATTTCATTACTTTCCTAACTCAGATTTCCTTTTGCCTAATTCACGTTGATTTTCATTGATTTATCATGTGGTAACACACAAAAGAAATCTGATTGCGTGCGTCTCTCTACAAATAAAGATATTTATTTATTTACGCTGTTAAATTACTAATCAATATGGCCATTGGATAATGTTTTGATTTTTTAGATTACTCTTGTTTTGTATGTATTTTGTCTGCCACTGAGTGCTGATCAAAATACAGCTTATGAGCAATCTATTATATTTGCAAAACATGCATAAACACATACGATCCTGTGTCGGTGAGTGGTGGTATGAAACCGCTGTATGAGCAAAACAGATTCCGGGTTTTATTTCACCCTTATGTATCGCACGTCTTCCGAATTCTCAGACCCGAGGTGAAATGGGTCAATAGCTATGGAAGGCGAAGTGGTCAAAATCCTTGCTGTCAATGCAGGAATTCCCGTTTCGTTTGTTCTCTCTTTACCTGACCAGCGTTATTGTGTATCATAGGAATACTGTATTATCCCATATATGCCGACCGCCCCAATTTTGGAACATTTTGTTGAACAGTATTTAAGTAATTCGTAAATAATGTTTAGCAGTATTTATTGCACGATTCAACTGAGTAGGCTGTCGCAAGCCAGATTTACGTACTAATTAACCTATAATACGCAAATGACGCATGCAGAGAGATCAAATGTTTCCTAGTTCTTTAATCTACAGAATGTCGCATTAAAAAATTTGTAAATATTATAGTAACTGTTTTTTGTAATTTCTAGTACGTTCTTTTATTAATCATAATCTCTTGATATAAAACAAATTTTATTTAAACGTTTTTTTAGATACCTAACATCAAAATACCTAAGTGAAATTAATGGGACTCTGTGCATGATTGGTTACGCGGTTTGTAAATATTATTACTACACGTAATGTGTATTATTACTCTTTATAGATGGAGTTTTGAGTCACAATGTGCTTTTAGACTCTCTACTAAAAGAATAAATCCAAGGCGATCAGCCAACTAATAAAGCAAGGATAAGTGGTAGAGTGAATCAGATTTGCTTCGGAAACCTTATGTTCAGTTACTGATTAAGGTGGCAGACTTTATTTTAGTACTGTCAGATATTTTCCCCAATCTGTCACTAATAATGGATAACCTTGAGATAACAGTTGGACAGTGTCAGTAGTGCAAAGTTGAAAAAAGAAAAAAAACGGAATTCCTTAACAAAAAATGTGATAAAAACTATATTTTATCCAAACCTGAAAAAGAATTTTTGTATTTCTTTATTGAAACTGGTCATGTTTGACCAACCAACAATTTACATTAAAATTACAATTTACATTTTCTTAAAATGAGATAAAATTTTTACAAAATTAGGTCACCTGAGAGTGTCCTATATTTTTTCATTGATATTAATTGTTCAAGAATCACTTCACACAATGTAAGTCCTACATTAGCATAGTTTTATGTTCACTCACACAATCACACTTCACTAACTCGAAAGGTTTGTCTTTTAATTCTTCTGACCAGATTCTCGTTGTCAGGGATCTCGATTGCTTTGGTATGTCCGTGTAGCCTTAGTTCATGCCTGTCTTATTTCACTGGAAACATAGAGGATCTCAAGGTATCAGTGTAAGTCACAATTTTTGATATACCACGGGGCATTCACCGTATTTTGTAGCACTCTATTTTGAAAAGTCTGAATACATTTAATATTACTTTCTTTAGCACAACCCCATAGCTGAATGCCGTAGAACCAAATTGGTTTTAAAATTTGTTTATATAATAATAATTTATTATGTATGACCAATGAAGAGTTGCGTCCCAGAAGTCAATATAGTTGCTTATACTTGAGACTGAGAAATGATAGCTTTCGTAAATGTATCCTGCTTAGCTATTTAACATTTTATATGAAGAAATGATTATCGTCTTTGTCCAGAAAGAAAAGAAAATGGACCATGTTCAAAGAAAATTACACTTTGAACTAAGATTTCAAAAAATTAATTTATTTATTGCTCTTTCACTGTGAGTATCGTATTATTTGTAGAAATTGGCTGTGATAGAAGTGGTGTTGATACTCAACACTAATGTGTAAATTACTATGTCATGGTTTTGATGAATATATTTGAGGGAATATTGAGGTAGTTTCGTATGTCTGATAATAAATTCAAAAATTAATTTACGTACGTTCGCCTTTAGATATGCTATACAATAAATGGTTGCAATATTACCCAAAAGACACTTCTGTGAACATAGGGTATTCTATGGTTCATTATTTGTAAGGCATTAGATCGAGCAGCATATTCCCAACAACCTTATCATATTTGGTTGAGAAGTTTGATCCATATACTTTTGGGGTATGTGATTAGAGCAACTCTGAAGAAGGTAAATGAAAAGGAAACACACGTGTAGGATATGTTATAATGGATATTGTCGACAAACTTCTATTTTAGTGTAAATCGTTGCACACAATATCTAGTCTAGAAATACATAAACTAAAAACAATTTTTATGTATATAGAGTTTATATGTAAATATTGCTTTGTTACTATGAAATAAATAACATTACAGTTCACCGAAATATACAAAATATCCCTTCATTTGATGTTCCCAGTTGTGCTCATAGCCCAGTGCGTTAAACAGCGTGTGCATCCTCTCATGCCCAATTTTTAAGGCGGTCGATTTTTGAAAGTGGGAAGTATTAATTTTTTTAATTAATTTTTATGAGTTCATTGATGTCTTATTAACAATATATAAAAGTATACAAAAATTTAAGAACAAAAAATAAGTTGGGCATACATGGGTTAAAGCTAGGAACTAGTTATGAACGATTGAAATGCCAAAAACTGAAAAGAAATTCGTGATTCAGTGAGAGAAAATTCGGGAAACGAGTATAGTGTTGCACTAAGTGATTTTTTATGAATGAGTAGGTTTAAAGAGAAGGCGTGGGAGCGAATGATAGATGAAAGACCGGTCCGCACTGTTCAACGGAATTCCTTCTCCAGCCAATACTTCACTGACTCCACTCCGATGATACTAACCTACTCTTGACGTTGCGTGACAGGATGGTAGTTATTTATTACTGAGTGATGGGATTGTGATTTACTAGACGTGTTATTCCCGAATAACATGAACGAGATTTTTATAACTATGAAAAAGTGCAGATACGTTTCAGTCCAATAAATGAATTATTTCATTTTTCAAAAGTATTAGTTGCAAACATGTATTTTCTGGAAGAGACTAATATATAAAAATGTTATATTTACCGTACTGGCATATATACGCGTATTTATTTACGCCCGTGTGTCGTTATATTTTTATCGTGTGTTTTTTAAATAATTCTGAAGTTTATTCTTTACTCTACACGGCTCTTTATGGTATCCACGTGATCACACACAGTTTTTAACTTCATCACAATTCATTTTACTTTAACACATTTTATCAATGTTCGAAGCTTACGTGTAGCATAAGATACTTTTTAGTAATTTACAATATTATTCATTAACATCGTGAAAGCTGTTTTGATATGAATTCTCAAAACGAATAACTGCCAGATCCCGTCTCCTCTTTGGATTGTTATTCGACAGTAGACCAAACCTATATTTTTCTTTGGGATTATATCCACTTACTATGTGCTTTAATTGAATCGTTTGGATATCACATGTTAATGTTATAATAAATTGGCTTTATTTTCATAGTGAAACTTCTTTGGAACCTTTATGCATCTCGAAACCCCCGGGGTGTGATTTAGTTTGCGATGGACGTGCAGTGGAAAATTTGTGACTAGAAAATACAGTGCAAAAGAAATATAAAGGTCAAGGTCTCTTTACTGTAATATGATAAAAATGTTCGACACAAGTTAAACGTTCAAATACTACAGACCAGTTTTATCGGAGAACGTAAAGGGTATGCACTAATCAACTAAGACACGTACTTTAGATGGTTTACGAATATATTAAATGTAATCTCTGCATCAGTAAAAACCTATTAATTTAAATGAATGAATTTAAAAATTGGGTAAGAATTAATTAGCAAGAAATAAATAGCAAATTTTAAAGAAAAACGATCGATCTAAATACGAAAATATATTATTTCTCATGGGAGTTGTTCGAAGAGAGCTGTCATATTGAAGAGAATGAGAATACCTTAGTAATTATAATGATAACAGTAATAATCATAACAACAGTAATAATTAACGTATAGATATTATTACTTTTAATTGCTAATATTTTAAATAATTATATTTGTAGATAATGAGAATACCTTTGACATTAATTATGGGAACGCCTCAACCCTTGTCATAATGCTGGTAAAATATTTGAATGTGCGGTTCGTATGAACATACCATCCACAATTTACTTCATAATTAACCTCATAGCGGGAGCTCTTAGCATTGTAAATCATGTTTGCGCGTTCGAGCTCGTATTTGGAAAATAAAACTCATTGATCTCATAATTACATGTTTTGATAAGGTAAGAAAGAATCTTCATTATTTTCTAGCTCATTCTGTATTTATTGAATTATTGCTTTGGTTACAATAGTGGAAAATTTGTGACTAGAGAATACAGCGCAAAAGAAATATAAAGGTCAAGGTCTCTTTACTGTAATATGATAAAAATGTTCGACACAAGTTAAACGTACAAATAGGGGGTCCATCAGTGTTGTTGTTTCTTTTTACCATCCTGGATTTAGACCATTTCTTCATATTTCTATACCACTGAATTTATCCTCAAATGAATTTAGATTGCAATGAAACTCAAGAAACGTTACAATTGTTTAAGTAATATCCTTGAATTTATAAACATATTTTAAATTTATTGAAATTAGACCAAAAAGCACTATGTTTTAATATTGAGTTCCCCCAAAAATCATACTTGTGGTATTAGTGCGAAAACGCGAAGGCAAATCGATTATTCTTGATAAAATGTGGCCAAAAATGTACTAAAAATTGATCTAGCAATTCAAAATGATGGTATTGCATTGTGAGTTCTGTCAAAAACAATTCGCCAGTAATTTTTGAGTCACTGATTGCAAACGATATTATATAACATTTTATCGGTTTGTCCCTTTATATTTCGGAAGTAGAAGACAAAGAAATAAATAGAAGACACCAAACATTTTGCTTGAGCACCTTGTCATTTAATCATTTGAAACAGTAAAATTATCAAAAATTTCGATCTCTAAACAGAATTTCAAATAAATTTTCTTTCAAATTTTTCATAATTGATCTTTTATTGACTATGGATAAAAACGTAATACAATGTTAAGGTTATAAACTCATCAAACTATTTGCTCATATGCAGAATTTGATGTTGTTGAATGATTAAAATGATACTTTCCTTTTTCAGTAAACAATGCGATCCTTGGAAATTAGACCATGTCTGATAGCTTTTTCCCCTGGAAGCGTCACTATTCTGAGAAATTCATCAGAATTATTATAAGCGTTGTCGAGAAGAAAATAGAAATGCGTGTTACAAATTATATTTGCTGTAGCTGAAGTGTAATGTGAATGAGCACGTTTAGTTCACAATACGATGCCATTCTATGACACATAGTTCAGAAACCTTGTTTACTAAGTCCCTTTTGAAACAGCATAACTGTCTGCTATAGAATATCAAAAGAAGAGTGAGTATTCTGTTTACCGACGTCTTAAGATAAGTGTTTCTGCCGTTTGTCGAATAGAATGGAGATGGTCAATGACGTTCAAAGCTAGATATGTCGCTGTTGACCACGTCAGTGGCGACGTCGTCTCCACGGTGTCTTCGTCTCTACCCTTCGACCCTTCTCATGTAAGAGTCTGAATTAGATTAGTGTCGATTCTCCGCCGTCAACATGCGGCCGTCACAGTCCAAAGGAAAGGATGAGGGAAGATTTTTAAATGTTCTGCATCCTTAATTGTCATCGTCCGCTATTATATTAATACATAATAATAAAAACAGGGGGGTTTTGCGATGAGCACTAGGTTGGATCTTAAACAATAAATTTTTCAAATGCATCCTGGATTATGCTTTATGTCTTCTGAAAAGACTTCCATAAAAATTTGTGATTTTAAAAATATATTTTCGGGACAGCTATCAAGCATTTTATACATAAAGCATGTGGGATTGGCGACTACATACAACTACATTTTATAATTTCTAAAATTTTAATGGAACAACTGAGACGGTACTTCGTCCAAAGTTTGCTAGGAGGACTCCATAAGCATATTTTTTAAATCTGATACTTTTATGGTAATCTTTTTTTGTAACAAAAATGGGGAAATGCTCTCGTAATTAAAAAAGGAAGTCTTATTCAAAGATATAATTCGAAAATTTTTATTTATTTTAAATAAAACTTTTTTTGTTTTAATACTTGTTAGCGACCCCGAAAATATATTTTTGAAATCTGAAAATTTTTGATAATATTAAACGAAATGGGAGGGTGCCACAAACAAAATTTCAATAATTATTTTTAAGGACCACCCTAACAAACACGTACAAACCCTTTTTCGGTCAATATAGACACAATTCATGTTGAGTTGAAGATAGTGTGTATCTATTACAAAATAAACGAGAAAGTTTGAATGCTGAATTGAACTTGGGTACTTAAACAAACTGAATGTATTATGAACAAAGAAAAAGGCCAGAACAAATATTTTTGTAATCATAATTTCATTTATGTTCAATTTATTCAAACTATTACTGCGGCGTTGAAACATTAACTTGCAAGCGATAATTATCTAATTTGCTACTATTAACAACTGTACAGAGAATTTAGTTTCTGTATAAACTTCTACCTTTCCTGTTAGCTATATAAAGAAATATCAAAGGCGAAAATATTATTGATGTATTTAATAAGAAATGCTATGGACAGTTTTAATAGTACATAAAAGATAATTTTCAATAAAATTTACAAAATTGTTTTTGTATTACTATGTTCTACAATTTGTATTCACACATTCGTTACGTCAGTTATGATAATATTGACTTAATATTTTGACTGCTACATAAGAGTGGAAAACTCAGAAGTGCAATAGTTTGATAAATGTTTTGTTGTTGTTACTTCATAAACTGAATGAAAAGGGTTTTTTTTTTCTTTTCACAAACCGCCACTACTTCCATGTGCTTCTGCTAAATCGAGACTGACATTTCGTGCGTCATATGTGTGTTTCACGACCAACGTCGATTGGTCACGCACTTCAGGCACTTCAGCGTCTGGCCGCGTCTGCGTGTGTATAGTGCGGGCATCGTCTCGAATCGACGCAATGTACGAGCAGTTGTCATCTGTCTCGAAACAAATGAAGACAATTGGCGTTCCGGCACTGAAAGCAGCGTCGGCTGTATCTTAAGAATGCTTACATGTAGTGGATGACAGTATTTCAACGACAGTACTTTATAAGCAAAACACCATAAAAAACTTATGTGAAAATTTTAGCTATTTAAATTGCAAAAATAAAAAGGTTTCTTATCTAGTATAAACCTTTTTCGTAAGCTTGGAGAGTATCATCAGTTCTTTGACAGTTAGTTGGGTGGCCGAACAGAGATTAAGAGGCTCATAGCAAGGGATGGTAAGCTGTTCCTCACCATTCCACTACACATTTCTGGGTCATATTACACAAGCCGCCGGTCACTGGTGGCCGTCCATTTGAGACTGAGAGTGGCCGAGGTCTCATCGAATCACATTGTCTACATCGGGGCCTACGTCACGACTGAAGTGAACTAGCAGTGGCGCAGAACGTCCACCATAAGTAACTTCTTTTCAGACAATGTTATTCGCCTAGTGGCCGATCACTAGTGATAGACGGTGACCGAGCTCCGCCACTGCTGGGTCACTCAAATGTCGATGGCATGGAGACCGTCATATTTATTTAACGACCTCGGTCACACTGACGGGGCAGAAGTGACCGGTCACCACTGACCTAGTGTAATAGGGACCTAAGGTTACGCACACATACAAAGCTTGCTTGTCGACGTTTGTTTTCTGCGACGGTGACAAGCGTGGACCATCAGCTACATGGATCCATAAGACGTTGAGTACGTGCGGATCGAAATCTAACCAGGAAAATATGCACTTGTTGCTCGTCGATGTTATCCATGCGTTTGTGCCGTATTAAGCAGTTGTACTGCTTAGTAATTTGCATGATTTATATAATTTATATAATATAATGAAGTTTTTTGAAAATTATTTACAAAAGAAGTTCGATAGGTGAATTGTTATAAATAGAAAATATTAATTCAAATTATTGCTTGAGATGTGTGTTAATCCCATTAAAAATGATTTGATATTTTCATTTTAGTATATTATTTCCCCAATATAGCAAGTTAATTTTTAAAGCATCAGTAGAAGATAATATGGTTAAGCACGCTGTACAAATCAGTTAGAAAATCTACCACTTTTCACGCCGACACTCGGTGAGCCGCAGATCCAGCGCGATGATTACCCAGTAGGCGTAGATACCCAGCGCCACCAAGTGTTGGTTATGTGCATTTCTCACCCACTGGTCGGAGCAGCACACCGAGTGCTAGATACTAGCTACCTAAGTGTGCTGATGATGTTCACAAGTGTAAAAACTTTATGCTGGTGTAAGCTGTGTAAGCGGGCGTAAAAGCTTTATGCTGAGTAAACAACCTCTAAAAATACAGTATTTTATTTCTTCAATTTATAATCTGACCAACGCACAACTTAAACTATTCTATTGCTATTTTATAACTGTCAAAATTATTTTATTTCTATTTTTAAATTTGGCCGTTGAAAATGACAAATATTTAAAATAACTCGAGGATTTTATTAAAATTTAATTACTTAATAAACGACTTTCCACTCCTTTTTCATTTTCACTTGTAGAACCATCTTCTGAATTTCCATAGGAAACTTTCCATTTTCATCGTTTTCTGTTCCATAGGAAGTTAACCAATTAACACATTTCAGGCGTAAGCAGAAGTTGTCCTATACGCTCCTTACGTAATTGTAAAAGGCTAAGTCGTTGGATTTGTGCTAACTTATCCCATTGTTCCGTTTTTTAAACTCTTATACCAAACCTCACATCCATATGTAAACGTAGGTACTATTGTTCCCTTGTAGAGCGGTATAATTTCTTTGGCCCATGTTAAATTTGCTGTAATCTATAACAGAATAAAGCACTTTTCGTTTTATTTTATAAACAATATGTATGTTTATGAAATACAGAAATATGAAATAATTTCTATATCTAACGTTTACTTAGTATTATTCTCAACAAAGCTGTAAGAACCAATTTTTTCTTATTTTTTAATCTGCTTAGATACTGTAATCCGCTTAAATATTTCCTCATAACTGCCGAGAAACGTCTTCTTTCTCGCGGTATTCAAAGAAACATATAATCACAAGATTAATTTATTCGCAAAACAAATCTTCTGAGATGATGTGTTAACATCAACTGACAAATAAGAAGGATTGACATCGGGCATGTCTAATATTAGTTATTTCCCCCTTCTCACTTATTTCCTAGCACTGATGAAAAATAATTTTTCTTGTGGATGCAAGTTGAGAAAACAACTTCCTTGTCCATAAGGACATTTTATTTATTTTGTTTAATTAGTTATTTCTTAATGTGGCTAGATTCAGACCATTTCCACTTAACGAGTGATGGAAGGGAGGGTTTTTCCGAAGTAACGTTTGATTTCCAGGGAACCAATATTTGTGAGAAGTGGGAGAGGGAAAAACGAAAACGTCACTTAATTCGGCACAGCGGGGAAATGAACCCATGATTTCCCATTTAACGGCACACTGAATGAAAGGATACTACCACAATTCTAACTTCGATGCCTTAATGTTAGGTCAGTAGTTGGGATATGACATAAACATACGAAAAGTATGTTTGGGTACTATACGGAAAACATTTCACCAACTTGTAGAAATTCAAGTTCGGCATGGATTGTTTCCTTTCATTTGTTTCCGACTTTCATTTGTTGCTCTTAGTCGACGAAGCAGAAACGAAAAGAAAAATTAATTCCACACTTACGAGCCTTCGATTTTTCTTGTTGTCGTAAGTCAATCAACAAATTTAAGGAACCATTTATTGACTTAAGAAAGCAACTGAAAAACGCAACTGCAAACAACTCGCAAGTAAGCTCTTTAAAACGATACATCGTTCTAATGCGCCTACTCAGTCATGTATTTTTATTGCTTGGTTTACGAGTAGACCTCCGATTGAGTGGGTAGTAACACGCCAGCGTATGCATGCGAGTCTTGTAATGCCCTCGAGTATGTTACCAACACCTGTATTTCTTCGAAGGTACCTCTAATAAAAAAAGTGTATACGTTTTTGTTTTTGCACTTATACACTATTATATTAATACCTAAAATAGCTGTTAAAATATTCATGACAAAGAAAATTGTATTAGAACTTCGTGCTTATTACAGTTTGAACACTAGAATCTAAATACTCCTTGGAGATATTGTGTATTACGTACAAATAAACTGGCAAACACAAAAGACCTTATGTCAATAATTATTGATAAATCAATAAAAATATTAAATAAAATGTATTATATATGGAAACCGACAAAAACCTGATTTTTTTTCTTTGATTGTTTCATAACCAAAATCCAATCCATATAACAAAGAGCATCCAACTAAGTCATTTATCATGAGAGTCAATAATACACCACGTATTTCAGTTGCATTTATTGTAAAATTCGGGTGGTGACGATAATTTTCTTATTATTTTAGTCACTGTTGCATAAATAACAAATAACTTGTCATTATAATTATATGACAGTACAACCTGGAATCGATATATAACCACGTGAAAAATTTTCCGGAGTGAAAAATTCCATTTTCTAAATTTTGCTCAGTAAATGAACTTGAATTAAGCAAATATATATTACATGCATACCAATCAAATAGCTGTCGATGCTGTAGGTCAAGTCGTAGTAAACGAAGTATTGTGCAACTAGCGCTGCTCTCCTGTGAGGATTTCAGCAACCAAACAAGAACAAACGCACGAGAGTAATTGAAATATATCCTCCTCTCTGCAGCAGGGTATCTGAGTTGGTTTACTGATTTCATATTTGCTTGTCCTCTGACTTCATTATCTTCGTCCAATCCATTTCTCACCCTTCAAAAGACCTTTAAAATTTTAAAACTAGGAAAATATATTCAAATTTCATTTTAGAAACCTCTTTCCGGCGTTCTCTAAATAAAAGTACATTGTAGTTTTACTAGGCACTTGCCGGCTTTCCAAATATTGCCTAAATATGGGATTTTATTACCAGATATACAAACGATTGAATGAGAATTTTGTGATCCTTCATTAACAAAATGCAAAAAAGTACCTCATTATTATCAGTTATTTTACAGTGAGATATGAGGTATACCTAAATTAAATGTGGCCTATATGTTTATTAAATATGAGTCTTGTCTTGTAACTTGCACTTTGCATTATTTGGTATTGGATGGGTGATATGTGTGTCCATTTCATGGAGAGTGTTATTACGTGGTATTTTTATCTAAGAGTTGGAGATGGAAAAAATGTGTGTGACTTCATCAGGACTTTACTAAGCTCTGATGCAGGTAACGTTCATTACCGAAATGTTCGCCAACTAAAAATAAAGAATTTGGCCTAACCGAAATAATTTTTGTCTGGTTATTTCCTATGGCTGGTGACATCCTTACAGTGCATATAAATTTTCTTTTACGATGTAATGAAAAATAGCTGTGTCAACTTTATCATATTTTCAAAGAACGTCAAAAATAGATAAATTTTTGGAAATATATTTTTTCACTTATATTTTTAATACAACAAGCACATATTACGCCAATGAGTGGTCGCCAATGCGTGATCACCAAAGAGAGAATAGACGAGTAAAGCAGTTTCGACAGGAAAACTACCGGCACAGCACAGATTATCGGTGTAGTGAACTCCAGCTGAGAAGCAATGGAGAAGCAAAAGGTAACATGCTGAGCTAAGAAGCCCTTCCCTGACGACGCTGACGACCTCCGGCATCCACGCTTCTAGCTACCCGTTTCTAGAGACTGTCGCCTCTGACTCAAGATACTTCAGCATGTCACTTTCAACTGATCAACTCAGCTGGAGGTTCTACAGTGCACTTATGCTTCTATGGAAGATATTTTCATACATAATTCTCATGCACAGAAAGATTCACGAACACCAGTATTAGCGAGTATCGAAGTGTGGTATTCTCTAAGATAATTAAGATTCTCTGTGGTTTTCGTTTTCTGTGATGAATACCTGAATTTTTGGTTTTACCTCCCAGTTCACTCTTTTTATTTGTTAACTACGAACTTTTCTAGAAGTATTGTTTCAAATTCAGTATAATTTTAAAATTGTCTCCATAGTAATTTTTTCGAACTTTCTTCAAGATTGCACAAAATGTCCACATATTGACTCTGGCTGTGATAGCTTGCAATATTTTATTGCACAAAATGTTTTATTTTCTTCGTTTTGGTCAATAATCTACAAAATGATTTAAAACATGACAGCTTTCCGACTATCCTCATTGGACCTTCATTATAGCGACGACAAATAAATATGTATGGTTCTCAAACGACACAAAATAATAATAAAATAACCCAATACATAAAACAATTGTTTCTGTAAAACACTTACTTCGATGTCTACTAATTGAAATCATGTTTTCCTACACATTAGTCGCATATTTCGTCATCGCCCAGGAATGAGGGATTCCCTCATGGGTTGATGTGTATGAGGAAAGCTTTACGGATGGAGTCATGTTTGTTGTTTTAGTATCTTCATACTTTGTATGGTATCTGAGAAAAGTAGAAACAATATTTTAATAATTTGTGATCATTACAACTACTGTCTTATTAAAGGGGGCTGAAATTTTCATTGAGGTACTTCAATTATCTAGAAATAGTTCCGTATGGATCCTGAATTTGGGAAAACCTGAAATATTGATTCCCATTTACAAGTTACGTGTTGGTATAATTTTAAAATGTGTGTAAATTCAAGAAACAGTTTTATGTTTAAAACTCAAATTACATAATTATTTATTCGTGTCACAATAAACCCATAGGTAACAAAACAGCAATATTTTTTCTTAATTATAGTTTCCTAATCTGTGATGATTCTTTAAATTCTCAATTAAACTATAGTTAATGTCGATAGTTCATTGGAATTCATTATAATAGGATAAATGTATGACATAAAATTATACAGAGTTGAAAATTACATAAGAAGTATCTGAAATGTATGTAAGCTGCTCCTTAATATTTACGTGATTGCAAAAGAAAATCACCCCACGAACTAGAAAATAGTAAAGTTAAAGTTATTATACGTATTTCTTTCGTAAAATAAAATTAGGAAATCAGGAACTAAATGAACAGTATTACATGTTTTGCAAGAAGTTTCTTGATTTCGTGCAGTTGTGATCAGTTCCTTCGAAGTGAATAAGCTGGGAAGGTTTGCAGAGCGTAGAGTTCAGGAGTTCTGGTTTCCCTCGTCGCAGTTCTTGACGTAAGTTTCAAGTCCTTGATTTACGGGGCGCCGAAGTGTGTACGTGTGTGAGATGGACCGCATCGACAGGCATGCTCCTGCCATAAGCACGTTTAGGCTACAAGCAACTCTTCGACACACAGTATTTGTCATGGTACTGCGTCTTGAGTTTAGTGCTTCCCATTCGATTTCTCAAAAGCGCATCACTAACTCTGTAGGGCAGTCTGTAAAGAGACATCATTCAGATGCACACGCAACAAACATGTTAGTATCATTTTGATTTTGAATATTTTGTTATTTATCGCACAGAAGAAGGTGAGATCAAAATCACACTTAGAAATAAGCATACAATGCGTGGAAAAAAACATATTTTTGCATAAACTCATTTGGAAATTTATTTCACTAACATTATAATAATGTTAATTCGAAGACAACACAGTTTACGAGTATGTGATGCGTTTGGAAACTTATCAACTTATTTTACCAACTTAACATATTTACCAACTTACCAACTGTTTCAAAATGTGCATGATTCTGATGCCTCAAAGTTAAACTCATCTTGGAAATGCTGATCTCATTTAGGAAATTTTACTTGTACATTTTGTATCGTTCTTAAGATCCAAATTTGAGGAAACCTTTAAAATGCATTGAAAATTCCACGGGAAGTTTTTACCACGAAGACGCCGCCCAAAGTCATTGGACACGTGTTTACTTAAGTCACTAATTTGAGTGCATTTTCATATTTTCGTGGCTGCGCAATCAGAATATATATCCAGTGTACCCCTTTGGATGAAACACACAAAATAATTCTTAATATTGTAATTTACTTAAACTTGATTACAAAACTTACTTAGAACGGCAATAAGTAGTAATTCTTAATTCGAAACTTCGTATCTCATCTTCGAAATGTCTAAGATAATGAAATCTTTTTCACAAAGTTTCAAGAATTTATCATTCAGTAAGAAACTCATTTGGTCATTTCAAATATATTTTTTATTGTTTATTTTTTATTTTTTATAAGAACGGGATAAATGATTTAAGTTAAAATTTCCTAGAGGAAGATTCATATTTGGCTCAGATGAGGGGAATTGAACGCAGGAAATATCAACAGTTCAATTTTCAATTTTCAACATCTAAGACAATTTTGCAATGGTCTCCTATTAAGATAAATGTTTCCCTAAAAACATAAGTGAGAATACGTTACTAGCATGCCGCTAAAGAAGCAGTGTTTGTTTTCCTAATATCCTAGAGGCAATAACCTAAAAGTTAAAATAGAATATATACCATGTTGAAGTTAATTTAAGTATTCAGCTGAATATTAATGTAAAATCAGATAAAATACGTTCATTAAATTAATGACTCTTTCTCGCTTTTCCTCGTCTTTTCCTCATTTTATTCTTTATTTTCCGTGGACTTCCGTTGGGAAAATAAATTTTCCATTTGTTCGGAAACTTTTGAAATACTACCTTCCTGATGAAAGTAGATTATGATATATTGCTCGCCTTCTATGAAAACTAATATCTGGTCATTACTTTTAGTTTTCATAAACCTGCACAGCAGGCAACCGCAGTCTCTCTATTGAACGCTTGCCTCAGTTCAGGTGGTTATACTTAACTCAGTCGAAGAAGATATTCAATCTTGAAAAATTCCGATGGAGCTGAAAGATGTGTAAATTTGCATTTAAATAATCATTTTTCAAAAAATATCAAAAATCCCAATCAGTCCTACTTATTTTAAATATTTGTCTCAATATTAAGGAAATATATTAGAAAAAAAGAGGGCTTAACTTCTCATGCGTGTTTTCGCTCTCCTGACACGACTCGTGTGACCAAATTTTCTAATTACAGATTCATCTCAAATGATCATCCGGAAGAAAAATATGTAAATTGTTGTGATAACTTTCGGTCAGGTGAAAATAGCGACGAGCCGGGAATCGAACCCGGGACTCCTGCTTTGATCGCAGGGGTGTTAGCAACTACAAACACCCGTTCATCTTCCACAACTGTACACCAGCGTTTAGGTCTGGGTGGAAATGGTGTACAGTTGTGGAAGACGAAGTGTAGTAGATAACACCTCTGCTATCAAAGCAGGAGTCCGGGTTCGATTCCCGGCTCGTCGCTATTTTCACCTGACCTAAAGTTATCACATACCTCCTCCATGTACACGGAAGAAATATGTACACTACTGATAACATAAAAGGGCCCATTTATTTTTCTAAGTCCCACGCTCTGACCAGTTTTGGATCTGTTAGGTTTGCAACGGATCTCTCTTCTTGCTTCCCCTTCGGCAGGGGAAGTTTCGTTCGACCAATCGTAGGTCTTTTTGAAACGTCGCCTATATTCGGAAGACATCGTGCGGCGGGTAAATCGTAACGAGATAAAATGTTTAATTACACCGCTATTAAAGAAATATTTTGTATTTTTTTATTATACACATTTTGGACTTCTATAAAAAATATTCTGTATATTCTTGACTTCAATAAACTTTACCATTCTCTATATTAAACGACATCTCCAGATTCGTTGTCTCGCAAGGTCTTCATACGCAATGTAAAAGATATTAGACTTTCTACAAGAAACGTTTGCGTAGTACAGTGATNGCGTAATACTGTGATAAAATATAGTTTTTAACAGAATTTGAATATAATTGCAAGATATCGTATGGAATTGGTATAATTCGAATCACAAATTACTTATAAATATTCCTATAATTTCTTATATTTATACAGTGAAGTAAAGAAATTAAATCTCATTGCCTACAAATGATATGTATTGTCGAAAGTAATTTCACATAATTTGCGATTCTGTTAAGTTTTTCATATATGTGAAAACCAATTAAATAAATATAGAAAACGTTTGTCTCAAATATGAACTAATAACACAAAAGTTTAATTCTCGAGTTATAAATAATATAAAACTACTTAAGGAACAAATAAATTACATCTTCTAGTGACATATTTATCCACGATATAACAATTTGGTAGTAATCGTGCAACCTAAAAAAATAATCAGAGATCAATAATATGAAAACCTCGATGACGAATTTTTTTACTATTGAAATACTTTATATATTCTACATACTTAACTCACTCATTTATAATGTTATTATCGATATTCAGTATTATTTATTGATTTCCAGAGCAGGGAACGAACATTGTCATTTAGAAACATTCTTTGCGGGTATATAATTTTTTACGAAGCAACATGGATGTTACATTTGTGAAGATAAACGTATTAGTCAGACTTTCAGTATAATATTTACAGTAAATTTGAATCGAGCGAGGCAGTTAACAAGGACGTATTTAGTTTTATATGTTAAGTTATTGTAACTTAAGTTATTGTAGCGTTACGTTTTTATATATTAGTATGGATGGATGTCACCATGGTCCACGTAATTTAGAAAAGTAAGTAAAACGTGCTCGTGGAAAAAATGTATTACGTGACTTCACAGTATGTACATTAAGTCTGAAATACAAAAAAAGAAAGAAAATGAAATGCTTTTAAATTCCGTAACCCGTATCATTTTTTTATGTCAATAAATTATTTTCAATCGATCCTTTCCTGTTACAGGTGAGTTCCTGTTTAACACATATTGAAGAATATAGTAAATCACGCTGAATATAGTAATTATTTATTGAAAAACTATATCATTTATCCTCGTTAACACAATTGGAATAGTCATCTTATAACTTTAATTATATATTTGAAATATGTGAAATAAACGTAATAAATAATCCTAAGTAGAATTGAGATTGAATTTTTGTTAATTGTTATATCTTATTTCCAAAAGAACTTTTTCTAAATATATTTTTTTATCTCGTCGCACTAAATCAATTGTCAAAAATGAGGTACCATAAAAAGTATATTCTAAGCAGCGATATATTACATTTTAACTGAGTACCATTTTAGAAAATTGTTTTAGAATATATTAACTAAATAGTTTTTTCTTGAGTATTTTGTAACACATCCCAATCATGTGTCCTAAAATGCTGAGAATTGTTTTTGTTACGCGTTTTGTAGCATTTACGTACATAGAAAATACTTGATAACATTTTATGTGCAAAAGATTTAATATGATTCTATATTCCTATAATATTTTCATTGAGATATGTTAACCGACAGCTGTGGTATAGTGGTAGTGTCTTCGCTTCCACGATCCCCCTAAGCGGTAGAGCGTGGCTTAAAACCCTACTCTGCCGAAGAAGGTGATGTTTTCATCTGGGGTTTCCTTCACCTACTCCAGACAAATTTCAGTTCGGTACCATAAGTTCCCTGACCACCCATTATCTCTCCTTCCCAACTCCCTTACCAAAGTTCAACGGTTAGGTCGAAGAGCAGGGCACAAGACTTGAACCTCGCCAAAAGGCAAATAATAAAATAAAATAAATAATAAAATTTAGAAAAAAGTTTAGATGTTAGAGAATGAAGAGATGGGAGAATGAGACGAAAGACGAGAATCCTCGAGAGAGGAAAAATGGCTTGAATCATGAGAGAATGGGAGTGGAATATCGATAGTGCGGATTCTGTTACGATAGGTAGAAAAGAAAGGACTAAAATAATCAGATAAAGATCTGGAACGAGATATTGGAGATGACTTGAGGTACAGGAAGTTGGAGGTAAAAATGCTGTTTATCATGCGGCAGGTAGACAATTTGAGACAATGATGGCGGGAATAATAAAACGTTCCGATATTGAGAAAATCTCCGTTAAATAATATTAATAACAGTAATATTAATTGACAAAATACAGCTTCAAACCCATTTCTTTTCAGATTTCACGCAAACTGTTGACAAAACCAACAAATACAGGTCTCCTCGATTAAGTGCTGACGACGTGCAAGCGTGACTCTGCAAACCCGTTGTGGCGACTCAGTCCCAAGTTGACTGGACGTTGTCTGTCCGAGAACATTGACCTAATTTGCTCGACGGATACGACAAAAGACGCAATGAAACACGGAGCATCCACAAACTCTTGCTAAGCTTCGCCCATGTGACGGGCGCAACAGGAGGTTCTGAGCGTGATTCAGACGTTCCTTACAATATTAAAATGACTTCATTTATTTTGTGATTATGTAGCTATTGTTATCTACATAATATATCAAAGTTTTCTTCAATTTTTACTCAACATTATATTTGTTATTAAATTATTATTGCATTTTTCTTTGTATATTACTACGTTCATTTTCACCTAGTCTATATGTACATAGCACGCTCTCTAAATGATGTCCAGATCGCCATCTGAATATTCAAAAAGAATGCAAAGATTTTTATGAAGATTGATTTGTGTTCTAAATTTTTTATGACAAAGTTTTTGCTAAATGTTGCGTGTTTGAAATAGATAATAAAGTTTGAATTAAACATAATGTATTTACATTCATAAATCAGGCAGTTTCTTCTAATTTTTAGATGGACCGACGGTAATTGTACAAATTTTAGTTTTCTGTCAACCATGAATGAGACCAAGGAAATGCAACCGCATCCCTTTCAATGTTATGAATTTTGATGGATATGTAATTGTTAGTCTGAAACAAGAGGTCTTTTTCTAACACATATCTGAAAACATTTCAAATTTTGCTTATGGTGTCGTTTGGAATGTAGAATTATTTATAAAATAATGTTTACTATTCGATAAATTATGGTTATGAAACGACAAATTAAAAATATCTGAAAATTAAAAATTGATATATGGGGTAAATCTTAGCAAACAATCTTTTATTTACTAAGTAAAGTTAACTTTATATGTACATTTATTAAATATATAAATTAAATAAATAATTAATATAAAAATTGAGTAAATGGCATTTTTGGATTTAAACAAATTCAGAATCATTTAATACAAATTAGATAAAAATTACTTTACATAACGTCAAAATTCCAAATTAATTTTTATTTATTTTAAAAATATTATTAAAAACTTCATTTACCTTATGACATGATCTATTTCAGTAAAAACGGTGCGAAGCAGAGCGAATAGTGACTGTTGGGGAGGATGGGGTTTTTAGAGCATCCATCAAACTAGTGAGTGCACCTCCGTCACCCTATCGCCCGCGCACTGCCTCTTCGCTGGGCTATTAATCTTAACTGGGTGTTGAGGGTGTCCTCAAACGATCTAACCGCTTCTTGCAATGCGATGACTCGCAACGCCTCGAGTCACGGCCCTTTGGATGAGTCATCTTGTGGACGGGGAACCAAATAGGCTTAGAATGCTCGACACGCAAAACTCTACATCAACTATCATTATACATAGCATTGTAATATATTCGTCAGATGTTTCATCACACATTATTTTACCTTTTATATGCCGAGATGTAACGAATTATGTCCGCTCTCACTGAAGTCAAGTTTTCTACTATTCACGAAACTTGAAAATATTGACCAAAGAAGTTCTAATTAATTAATAATTCGCTCTACTGCTTTTACTGTTGGATGTGGGAAATTATTTTGTGATTTTAAAACTTGAAAACAAATTTAGGTTCTCGACAAATTTAGGTTTTGACACGGGTCGCATTGTATTGAGTCACGTGATGCGGCTTCCATTTCCGTTTTTTTTTTCAAGCTTTTTCCCAGTTTTTGGTGAATTATTCTTGTAAATGCCCAGTAAGGTATGAAAATCTTAACGCCATTGCTCTCCTATTTCCATTTGCTATATTTTAGTAGGTTTTCCTCGATACTTTAAGCCGGTACTTTTGCCAGAATATCAAAAAAACATAAACCCGCGAAAGTTTCTCCATATAAGCCCACAGTAATTTAAAGTCAAATAATTCAAAACATTGCGCCGTAAGGGTAGGAAAATTCATCACCACTGGATAGGAAATGGTTCGAACTATCATTCGAAAGAACACTTTTACCTAGTCTGATAGAATGCCTTAATAAAATACATCATGATATACTAGATACGCTATTCTGATAGTGTTCTTCTGATCGCGTGAAAAGCTGCTTTTTATATATTTGAAGAAGATTAAATTTTATCTACACCAATTTATATGTACAGATTGAGAAATATAAACAAATGAATAGAACATAAAAACTATTTACTACATAATTAAGAAATTGGAATAAAAATACGTTGTGCCACGTTTTTTAGAACACTCAACCAATCCTCTCTTATATCGTTATGTCATCTCCTACCCAACTTCACAAGTTGTATTTCATATATCATTATATTTCAAAATAATAACGTTCCATATTTCATATTCGATGGCTAAAGCGAAATAATTCTGTGAAATCCTCCAAATTGTTAATGGTTACAGGCGACTAGTGCTTCCCACTCGCGATCGTATTTATAGAAATCCAGAAAAGTTACCTAATGTAAGGAGTTATCGCGTCTTAACGAGAGCTTATTGTATCTAATGTAAAATATGTCGCTAAAGGTAAGCTACATCCTCACAATGGCGGATATAATGGGTGGAAACTAAGGAGAACCTCCTCCCCCCCCCCCATTGGACCTGAACTCTTAACAGATAAGGCTGATGTTTAAAATTGAAGTTGATAAATGGCATACTTTGTAAAAGTATTACCAGATTAATAATTGTTATTAGTCATAATTGAGGGCTCCAATGATATTGACGTTGGCGAGCCCTAAAGCGCCATTTTAAAAAATTATATTTTTTATTTTTTTTGTGGGGCTTTAGGGCTCGTCAACAGCGAGGTATTTTTTTTATAGTTATCAATAATACCACATTAATAAAATTAATTTTACCATATTAATAATAACTTTACTAAATAATTGTTTTTGCTATTAATAATACCAGATTGATAATTTTTAATGATTAATTTTTATTTGATACATTTTATTTAAAGGTAATATTTATGAAATTTTTGTCGTGAAACCATAATTGTTTTGCAAATACTCCCCTGTTACCCTCCCCCCTTGAGTACGGTCTGGATCCGCCACCGCATTCTCATATTGTCTCGGTAAATAATTCCAGTTTCAAAGCTTGTGTCCTCCACTGCACATGTCCAACGTTGTGTATGCATACGTACAACGTACTCATGTACTCCCACTCCTCCTGACGGTATAAACGCTCTCGGAACAATGCTATAGAAATTTGTAACTCAGTTCATGCGATCTTTATCAAGTAAGAGACCTTCATATCCTAATTCTATACATTAACGACCATTTTGTGGTGGACTTTTAGAGCGTTTAACTTACTCAAACTACGGTAAATATGAAACTAATACACATTAATACAATAATACTAACAATAAAAATTATATTAAACTTGACTCAAAAGTCTACGCATTCAGGTATTTATTAAACAGGACACTTGACATATGTTTAAAAGCAAGAAATAACCCTGAAAATGACCTATAAGAAAATATTGGATTGCGATTGTAAACGACACATTATTGGTGATGCCCAGGAGATACCCAGTTACTGCCTGAAGCCGCTTCGGCAGTGAATCTCGCAAGTGAGTGAAGCATGTCGACTCAATGAAATTAAATTAAAACAAATAAACAATTAAATTTTATTAAGAACAGATAAAAAATTTGTTGGCAATTTTTTAAATTCGAGTAAATGTGTTTCATATTTAATTTATATTCATTATTATTTTTTGTGATTTCGAAAAATTGTTTTTATTGAAGATTTTTATATTTAAATTAAGAAAGGAAGGTATTTAAAAAGTGGCACTTGAGTCTCGAGTGCTTCACTCTACCAGTTAATTTAAATTCGTGAAATAATTTTAAAATTTCTTTTTTTTCGAATAATTTTATAGAGAATCGTAAAAGAACCATCACATTTTTTTCTTTCAGAAAGCACCATTTCTTCGACATTATTACTGTTTTTGTATCAGTTGTTAATTTCAAAATGTTGCTCTGAGATCGATCTAATACCTCGAACATTTTGCAATCGCGTGCAGGATCCAACTTCGCTACCCTGACATTTTAAGGCTTCGTCCTGCGTCCACACCGAAACTGTGTTCATAAAGCGAGCTTCTAAAACGTTGAGATGGTGGAATAAAGGACAACATAGGGAGTGAAGCTCTATACACGACACAAGCAAGTCTTCTTTGTTCCTAGCTTGAACATAAAATCCTGAATGTGTCTTTTTAGACAAGGGATTTCTCGAAGACATATTCTATAATAATGGTAACTGACATTCTGAGGAATTTACTTAGTCTATTTACGTGATGGAGAAGAATTAAATTTATGAAGTTTTTCGCCACAATCTCGAATGCATTTTTTTATGTTAATATATTATTTCAGTTGAACAGTATTTCGTCAGTTATTGTCTGGAACAGTAGGTCTCTCGACCAGAACTAACACATAAAAATAAAACAAAAACATAAATTGTCTTTTTATTCAAAGCAACATTTTAAAAAGTTAGTTCGAAGGTCTATGTAGATGGAACAATGTACTCAAATATTAGAGGTGATTGGGTTTTTATAATAGGCTCAGTCACCATAAATTATTTTCAGATGTACGTAGTTCATATCAAGGGAAAAGTTTGTCTTGAAGCCATATCATGTCCTAGTACTGAGGTCACAGAATTGAGGTTTGAAAACACTTTTCTTGACTCGAAACGTCAGTTCTTGATGATCGAATTTTACGATTTTTTAGCAGCTTTGTCATGATACATGTTTTTGTAATTTATTACACACTCATATCAGTCTCATTCAAATATCTTTCACATCTAGTACTACTCAATACTTTAATTTGATGGGTTGAATTAAGTACGGTCCGGTTGGCGTACCGGTAAACTTTGGATTGAAAATTGGGGTAATACATTGCTTAAAGGGTGTCCTTAAATTCTGCCATCATCAGCTTATGATCGAATTACGGTGTCAGGGAGTATTGATAAGTTAACTCTCATTGAAGGATATAACAGTTTACTATCCTGTTCGATAGTACTAGTCCCCCGGTATTGAAGCGCCCACAGTATAAAGTGTGCCTCCTGGGTTTAACTGTGTGCCGTAAGGGGAGGCGTCCCAAGTCTTCCCGTCTTGGTTGAAGAGAAATTGGTGTTCAGTTGTGAAAGGCAAACGGATTGTGTAAAGTTTAACACACCTTGATCAAAGCAGGGGTTCAGGCTCGATTCCCGGCTCGTCGCCATTTTTGTCTCGACCAAAATTACAATTGAGTAATGCGGGTTACGTAAACAGTACTCGGTGCGTAATGAGTACAGGGATCCCAGACACACTAGCGCACTAGGATGAAACCAGCGATGACAGCGCACACATATACACATAGTTGATGGTTGCATTGGACATACGTTGCACCATTAATATATGAGAACTTGGGATGCTCTCTGATTAAGCGAAGGTAAAGGTAAGCCACAAGCATCAAAGTACAATATTTTGCCACTTAGAGTATTATTACAATAAAATTGGTGAAACAATGACAGCGAAAGTTTAGTTTTCATAATACACTCGAACAGAAGAGCGTTCATTTTAAAAATGTTTGAACCTTGTTTATCATATTTACGTAGCAGTCACTCTAAAGCTGTTTTCCCATAAAATTGGAGAATTAATAGAATATAAGTCATACTTTTTGAAAGAGAATTTGTTATTGTGATTGTTAGGTAGTAGTGTGTGTCACACAGTGACTTGAAATCTTGTTACGTTCAGAGTAAACGCTGCGCCGCCTACAACCCTCATTCCGCTCATCACCTTCGATATTCCCAAGTCAAGAGAAAAAGAGAAGAATTTTGTTTCTCTTTTCAAAGGAAGTAAAAATACAAACTTTAACTTAAAGAAATTATAATACATAATTATTTTATAACTTAAAAGCTGTTTCAAAATGCATATATACAACATAATTAACTTTTAACGTCGTCCAAATATTCCAGCTCCATAACCATCGCCGCACACGCAGTCGTTGCAACCACTCCAACCCACTGATACAGTTCCCATCGCGTGGAGCGCTGCCCCAACGAACCTGAGCCCAGCAACGATCGATGACCCTCAAGCACTACTCTCGACGTCGCGTGCGCCACGCGTTTCGCGATTGTTGCTTCCACGCGCCCTCGAAGAACTACTCGAATGCCATTGGGCCATTGTACTCAGGGTTTGTGCTTACCTACACATTGCCTCACGCACGGTGGAAGAATAAATCAGAAATGAGATGGGAATGAAAGGTCAGTAATATGTCATTTGAAAGTTTGAATTTTTGTTCCCTAAGACATGTTTGGTAGATTCGGACTATAAAGACTACATAGGATGCCTATTGGCTAAAATATTTTTCAAATAAATAGCAAAGTTTCGAAGACTATAAACACTAAAAGTGAATTAATTTATAATGGCATATTCCTCACTCATCGCGGGGTCCCTATATTTTCATTATATGTGCTACAAATCTTCACAAAAAGAATATCGTCTTTCCCAGAACTCTCTTCCCTGGTTTTGTATTTTCGGTGATCATAAGAAGATTTTACATTCCCTTGAATACTTGTTTTTACCATTTCAAATATTAAATTCGCGAAGAATTGGGGAACATTTTTGGGGCGAAAGGGACTGATTTAGTCGTATTGAATGAAGTTAGATGACCTATAGTTTCACCAACTCATGAATCATTCAAGTTCCTATGAATTTATTTATAGAGAATCAGTTTTGGGATGATAATATCGAAGTTACGAAGTAAAATAATCTTAATATTGCATTCAAGTCGAGTATATTTCTCTTTTGTTAGGATATATTTGTATTATCTATACAAGACCATTATAATAAATAGGCAAGTGGTGAACTTTGGAGTGTTTAATACCCTAAAATTGTGATAAAACTTGATTCACCGTGTAGCTCTTCATACAATTAAACAAACTTAAAATTTCTTTATACCCTCGCACCAAACTGTGTTAAAAATAGACAAGGCTCACGATGTGGTGGAGGTACTCATTCTGACTGGGGATGAAACCCACCCGCGAGCATTCTGGGTTGAAACGTGCCTATTAAATAAAATGAAATGAAAACAAATCACATAAACACAAAAATAATAAACTGGCCTGAGTTTTTTTAATCCGTATTACCTGAATTTAAGGGTGATTAAAAAACTGAAGGGTGATGGAGCAATTATGAATTCGGATTCAGCGAGCCATAAGGATACATAGGTTTCGTCTTTGGAACAGGGCAATTTATAATTTGTCTGTTATCAATAAATTTGAAACATCATCAAGAGCTAATGAACGTTGGTTTTATCACAATTTGTTTTGCTAAAATATTTTATTATTTGATTTACGTAATATTATGTTAATTTAAGATTTCTAGATTCAACAGCAAAAAAGCCAGAAAGATGGAATTTTAATCTTCGAGTGCTGGAGACAAATGAGGGATTATAATAATGATAAACCTGATAATCCTACCCCTAATCCATTAGCGATCCGTGACCTTGAGTGGATGCTTCTCCACGACCTGCTTCCTCTTAGACGATGGCCAACTGCAGAGCGCGCCATGAAGTGGCGAGAAAATGCACGAGATGCAACGCTTCGGTCGCGCAAAAGAAGAACCACTTCTCTCTTCATTAATCATCGTCTTTCAAAATGGAGGTATCGCCTCTTCGTCACGTGCCTTAACAGCAGTTTAGTACTATTTGCAGTATGACGTTCAGGAATATTAACTTCATCAAACTCGAAGCAATAATATGTCCTAATGGGTTTCTTTAAATGAGAAAGGAAATGGGAATCATGAACTTCTTCATAAAAGACAACGAAGTAATAAAATTCCAAATGTACAGAAATTAATCGCTTAATTAAGACTGTTTATTAAACCGCTAATACAGAATCTTTATTTGCACGCCTCATATATATCCCATCAAAAGTTGTTTTTTTCGTTCAACTTATCGAGAATAAATGTTGAAGGATTGCAACGAGCATACTTTTCTGTCTTCTCTGCTGAGTACAGTTTTGACGTATCAGTTGTTCAAGTTCAAATGAGAGTAGGGGTCTGTTTATTTGGAATAATGGAGTATTTTAGACTATATCCTCATGTTGCTCTCTCAAATGACCACAAAACCGTATAACAGAGGAGGGGAGTACCTACTAAATTTTGACTAAATTTCCGCTCAAAGAATCTCAGATATTTTTACATACTACCAAATATAAGCTACACAATATTCTGCGTTCACAGCTGATTCTGGTATCGCCCATGGTGAAGACATAATTATAAACAGAATAAATTAAACGTAAAAATTTGTTAAACAAGTTTTTATTTAAAAACTTGCTGTACTAAAAAGGAAAAAATAATGTTCAATGGATTGAAAATCAAAAACGATGATCAGAAATGATGATAAAAAATCAAAAAAATTAACCTTTTTTCAAAAATTTAAACTTTTAAAATTTTCTTTTTTCGATCAATTTTTCTGATAAACTTTTTTTTATTTTCAATTTAATAAACATTTTAGTACAGCACATTTTGAAATAAAAGTTTGTCCAAAAATGTTTTACGTTTAATTTATTTTCTTTTTAGTATTAGAATTTGTTTATTTATTTGTCAAATGAGTACTGCAAACTCGACTGTCCTACCATTTACCATTATTTTACAAGTCATCCCCTTCCCACCTCGTCTCTCAGGGTACCAAGGTTGTCTTCTTCCCCACAGTGCTTGTTGTCAGATTGTCAATCATCTGTGTACCAAGTTTTGTAAAAATTACTCCAGGCATTGTGTAATATACACACATAGGCCCGTTTCACCCCCTTAAGTGGCAGATTCTCGTACATCTATTGTCATGCAAACCACATATATCTGTAAAATTGCAGCTCGTTTCGAAACTTGGAAGTGGCCGAAATATTATTTACAAATTTTGAATCGGAAGGAAAACAAAAAAACGAAGCAAGTTAAATAAAAACTTTTAAAAATCATCGTAATCAATCAAAGAAAGCGCAAGCTACTCATTTCGTGGAACCATTGTTGATTGTTCAACACCCTCAAACTGTAATGAAAGTTGTATCATAGTTTAGCCCTTTACTCAATTAGATTTGCTCCCTCGTTTAGAATTACCCCGAGTTCCCTCCCATAGAAAGCACTAGATTGCGAATCAAGACTCGTCGTCGATGCCTGGAAGATAAGCAGAATTGGAACTTGGTTGGACCCCAAATAGATAAAGTGTGTTCCGGATCCTTCAGGCGATGTGTGCAAAGCCAGTCGATTAAATTGTAGCAGCATATTACCACTCAGAACTGCTACATATTGTTAATTATCACTCAGAAACGCTATATATTATCACTCTATGCATGTTATTACTCACTGGCATAGATATTATATATGATCACACGGAAGACATTCTGTGTGCAGCATATTACCACTCAGACCTGCTACATATTATCAATTATCACTCTGAACCGCTATATATTATTACTCCATGCATGTTATTATTCACTTGCGTAGTTATTACAAGTGAACACACGGAAGACATTCTGTGTTCAAAGATATCGAACGCAAGACAAACGAACGTTTGTTTACTCCAAAGAACGACAAATGTGTACGTGTTCCTAGACAAGAAATGATGTTATATTGACAAGAAATACGAACGCTGTTAGGAAGGTTCCAGAATAGTGATAAAGAATTCTCTCGACGATCAGAAGGTTACCAAGGTGAAATTATTTTGTTGATCACAGCTAGAATTCATTCTGACTAGAGAGCTCCTACTGAGTAGACCTCTGTGTAAAACGCTCCTTCTACGACCGGTTCACGGATAACCGAGACGAAATCCCTCGCCATCCGAGCTCGGATCAGTCCAACGACTAAATGCCAGTACTGCAGCATATGAACATGAAATTTGTGAAGTGAAACTTGAATATTTGTACAACTCAAATTCGTGAGTGTTGCAGACTACTGCAAAAACATTGTATTTTCAGGAATTGCAGACGATTTGACGTGCCCTGCTGTCGTTGGCACCAAAATAGTTTTGCACGTTATATGTTATGTTTTTCTTTCTACTAGCACCTAGTTTTCGCTCACATTTAATAAGAATAAAACTCGTTCTTTTCCTGATTTCTGACTTATTTACTTTGAAGGGGATTTCGTTATGGAACAACGCAATTAAAACCTGTGAAGTAACGAAATAAATCACCCCGACAAAATAAAACTAATAAGAATCAAATAATCAAAATAATGTCATAGTTAATAACATGGGTTTCATAGCAAATTGTATATCATATTGAATTAAAAGTTTTATTGTTCAATTTTATTACTATATTTCGAAAACAATATGCTGACTGAAGTAGATTTACAAGTTTAAAATCAAAAATATGTAAATAATAAGTGTTTCGAAATGATGCCGCATGATTCGTATCATGCTCACCTGCAATTGAGCAAGCGCTTCTTGTGTCAAGGTGTATCCATACGCATGCGCTGTGAGCCAACGGTAAATCTCCCGCCTTGAAGATATATTAATATTTACCAGTACCCTCACGTCTCTGGACGAAGGAGGTAATATAAAAAGAGGCCTCCGCTTGTACTTATCTCCCATAGTTCGACCGTCCGCAGCCAGGGAGCCCTAGTGACCGGAATGCGAGCATTACGGTCGCGGACACAAAAGTTCTGAATTACGCCACGGCAGCGCGTCTACCCGACTTTCATTTGTTTTTTAATGGGTGCTGTTCTGGTTCTCGAAACAATTACTTTGTTTCACTTGTATGATATTATATTGTACGTTTTAAGTCTTCTGTCGTATGAGAAGCCGACTTTTTAGGAAGGGAATACGTATTGTATCATATCTCATTGTTTTATGCTTATAATTAATGTTGAACCATTTATCTTTTATTCGAATCCTTTATACTGTGAAGTATTTCGTACTTGAATACTGTTGGCTAAGCCATGTAAATCTTCATGACAATGAAATCTTGTTTGTTATAAGCACCAATCAAATTAATTCTACTTCAACAATAGGTGTTTATCTTATTGGAGTGATTATTGCCTTCGTTGATTCTTGTGAAACATTGCTTCAGATAACCAACCAGCAGTGGCAGCTGGGTGGAGAAGCGGAGTCTTGAAGTTAATTTTCTGTGTGGCGGACGCCGCTTGCTTCTAGTTTCAGTCTTCAAGTTATTATTCTGTGTTTGGGTGTGTACAATAAGAAAAGAATCTCGAATTTCGAACCTTAAGACCTCCTTATGCTAATACTCCTGAGTCAACTATTTCGTCGTGATCGTTACGCTTAGATTGTATTTCAAAATACCGTATTGTAGTACTTGCTTGTACCTTAAACATAGAGGGTCAGGTGGGGTAATTGTAAACAAGGGGTAAATGTAAACATGTGAAATATGCGTCGCTGGTTGAGTCAGAGAAACTAAAAGATGTTCAAAATTAGAACTCGGTGACAGTGGATGGAATATAACAACTATATTACTATATTATCACAATCATTTTCTCACGGGAATATTGTGCTTTGAGCGTTCTCTCAGTTTTGAGCTACTGTAAGTTAAAAACGATTTTATTTGTGGTTATATAGTGGGTATTCTTGTATTCTGAAATTTATGTAAAGAAATAGCTTTACTTAATAGACTGCTGTTTACTTACATGTAAAAAACAAACAATGCTGTTTTTACTTCATTGTAATTCTTAAGATAATATTGTAAAACATTATTTGTAAAAATAAAGAATATAAGTAAATTTTTAAAAAATTTGAAATTATTATGTAAACATGTGATGAAGGCCAAAATCTTGACTGAAAAGTTGTGTAATAAAATACAGTAATTAGTTTTAAAAGATCGTTAAATTTTTAATTAAATTAGACAGTAATAATAATATTTATTTTACTGCTTTGGAATAGAATATCCAGATATTTACAATATAAATACGGTACAGAAAAATACAATAAAACATACAGAAACAAAATAAGAACATGAAGTATTACGAAACATGAACGATTTCAAAATCCAATCATCAGGAAGGTATTTATTCATTTTAGGTCATTCTTTATTTTATTTTTAAAACTACTCAGATTTGGAGGCAGAGTCTTCAGCACTATTGCAGATAACTCATTCCAAGAAACTATTTTTCTGTTGAAAAGAGAATTTTCCAATATCTGTCCTTTGCTTTCTTCGTAAATGTTACGTATTGTGTACGTAAATAATTTTCAATTTCTTTTTTCAAACTTGCATTGCTAGTTCTTCCTCCTATTACAACAAATGGGTTCATGTAGAAGGTAGACATACTAAACAGCCTCTTGAACACGAAGGGTAGCACTCCCATTAACATCAATCTTCGAGGTCCAGAAGAAGAGCGACGTATAGCGACACGACTCCTTCTAAAGGGGAAGTGGCTGACAACGTCGCCCTCGAAAATTCGCTTCGTGGAATTCTAGATAAGTCAATGCTCTTCCACGTGGGACGACTCGCAATTAAGGTTTAAAGGGGAACTTCCTCAAAGTACAGCACTATAGCGAACGAGCTGTCGTTCTGCAAGACTGAGGACGATTTGGAATAAAATAATTCTAAATATTTAATTGATAAAAATATTATAGAAAATACGGATGAGCGTAATATGTTAAAAATATATTATTACCATATATCTACATAAATAAAAACTTAAATGCTGTTCGTTGGTAAGCGCATCACTTGAGAACGGCTGGACCGATTTGGCAAATTAAAAAAAAATGTTCGTAATAGTCATAATAAGGTTTTTAAGGAAAGAAAATTTGGAAAATTCGGGAAAGACTGAAAGCGCTTTTTTCTATGGGATTTTTATATGAATTCAAGACAATAACTCACGATTCGAACGATGGATATCCACAATTCTTTTTTGGTTTTGTTCGTTATGGTCCTGGAAACGTTTTCATGGAAAAAAATTCGGGACAATTACAAAGAAAAGTCGGAAAATTCGGACAAACTGCAAAAATCATAATTTTTGTATGCACTCTCGATCATAACTGACGATAGGATCGACATATTTGGTTGATTCTTTTTTGTTTTGCTATTTCAGTTTTCCAGTTGAATTGTGATTCTGTTGTAAGTTCATCGCAATCGTTTCATGAAATGAAGTTTCGTCGTTTTATCTCAAACAATTTTACAGATTTACCTATTCAAAATACGGTGTATTTTGAAGTGACAAATTGAGTATCCATGGCCACAATCGTTAATAGATACAATGATCACTCAGTTTTTTACGTTTATTCTCATTTTTACTCTGTTTACACATATTTTTAGCTTTTCACAAATTCACAACAAATTTATTGAAATTTGGACAGGAAAACATCTGTCGGGTCACCTAAAATAATATAAAAATTGAATTACTTCACTTTAAGAGTTTATCCATTTCGCAACAGATATTTTTCAACATTTTTAAAAATCCTGTCAATAAGTAGTAAGATTTATCGATGTGAATTTTTGTTGGGAGCTGGGGAATTATTTGTTTGGTGATGCTACTCTTTTAATATACGTGGGTTTATACAGATGTAATGTGCACAAGTAACGATTAGGAGTGGACATTGAAATGATTTCTAGTATTTTAATAAATTACTTTTGAAAATATTATGACCACTAAGGATAAAAGAAAAAACTAATCCTAATTGTTACACTCTGTAATTCAAATTATTATACAAATATTACTTGTAATAACTATTCAATACATTATCACGAAGAGAGTTGTAAATCAGTAAGTATTGGTTTTCAACAATTTTCTGATTTTGTCATTTCCATTAAAGTCAATGAGGGATATACAAATGAAATTCCTTAATTTTCCCCATTCTCTTAATTCACAACAAGTAAGAAGTGGTGTCGGTAAGGTCGAAACGGAAAGTGTGTCCACCTCAGGCTAAAACACAAAATATAGAGGTTCAGAAGAATGAACGATACAGTACAAAAATATTAGCGAGTATTGCCGCAACAAATAATTAAATTTCACTATTATAATAAACGATAATAATATATTTGATTAACTGATAGGATTCCAGGTGTATAAATTGGAAAACTCTACTCAAAAAAATTAAATTAGACATTTACACAGGTCTTGATTAAGAAACAGCTATATTACACAAAATCATCTAATCTGTAATATAAATTACCCTCTTCTTAAAATGGTTGTCTCATTTGATAATAATTCCCTTGTCTTAGTCAGTAAATGAATTTTCTTAACATTTTCGCCGAACAGTAAACTATTCCCCCTCTCCATCATTTGCAATAATTCTCCAACGTTCATTCCAATCCCATCGTTACCAACGACACCACACTTCGTTATTATTAAATGACTAACTGTTTACTAACGAATTTAAATATTTTTCTTTCTTTCTTCTTTTGTTTCATTAACATTGTATACATTTTTGTATATTATTTCCATTATTTAAAATATTTATTGTAGTTTATATGTAATAGATATTTTCTGATAATTTATTGTATGTTATTTAGCCTCGGGATAGTGTAGGAAGAGTTCTCACGTCACTCAAACAACTTTACACTATATTTTGAACAATTATTACAATAAAGTAAGTCTTGGTATCTGGTGGTGTGACTTTGCATATTATGTTGTTTTTTAGTTTCTCAAGGTCCTGTAAGTTTCGAAAAGTAATAGATAAAATATATAGCTATAAAATCTGTAATTATAAAATCATAAAAGATATTTGTTTACGGATATCTGATCATTATGTGAACATGTTATTATGTGACCTTCTTTTACTTTCACTAAAAATTTATTTATCCTCTTGTAAATTCACTTCATTTAAATATTTATTATTAACCCCCAACCTTTGAAGAAGCATGGATCATTCATCCATTGTCATATTTTGCTCACAGTATCGACTTGATAACATGACTCACTCAAAGCGCGTATGATTTATATATTATAGTATTTCCCAAAAGTATTACACCCATTTTTTATGTTTACAGTCAAATAAATTCGTAACTATTTCTAAAATAAACTTAATTGAAATTAAGTCGAAAGAAAAATATATTTATTTGTAAGTTTAAGTGCAATTGGCGTGTTCGTTGACCGCCAAATGTTTGGTGAAGTGAACTGTAACAAAGGTCTGTGTGATCGTTTTCTGAAACTATTGAAGTGTTTTTGGCATGTATCAGTCACAAAACATTTTTATTCTATTTTTGTTTTTATTAGATTTTAACATATGGATAAACAAGTAAATCAACTATCGTCGAAGTTTCTGATTTGCTAGATTTAGCTAGATGTTTAAATCTCATAAAAACAAAACTTCGAAGATACATACTGTCATGTGCGTGTTTATGAATGAAATTCTAGTCAGTACTGAGGTTGTTAAAAACTACTTTACGAATTTATTGGTTTCAGTCAAGTGGGTTAGTATTAGTTTTAAATCCTCTATCAAATATTTCTGCATTCTGGTTCGTATTTAATTTAACTGTAAGAATTCAATGAATTTTGGAATATTTCTAAATGTTGCATCATTTACTATATGTATCACAATATGTCATAAAATTTTTAATAATATCATTTTTTAAATTCATACTTAATACTTTTCATAAGAATAATATTTTTATCGAAATAAGATATAAGAAATATACTTCCATAAGAATATATTGTGTACATTTTCCCTGTAGCCTCATCCCGACTTGGGATTTTCTCCTATTATCCTACGGGCACTCTGAACGATGGCGTAGTCAAACACCTGTCAAGATGGAGTAGTCAAACACCTGTCAAGATGGAGTAGTCAAACACCTGTCAAGATGACGTAGTCAAACAACTGTCAAGATGGCGTAGTCAAACTAACAAAAAATTTCCAATCAGGGATCATTTTATGTCATGATAGTCATAAATGGCATGTAAATGATATCCGGTAATTCGTTTTATAATAAATAAATGTAATTATCATTTTAACAACATGGTTACTTCCTTTATTGTAAAAACAATTACAAAAAATAGAATTACATTTTAATTCTGTGGAAGTTTATCGAAGCAAGGTTAACGTCGGCCAGGGACTTACCACAGCTTAAGAAATTAGTATTTTAAGGTCGTTCTGCCCATAGAGAATTAAATATTTTAAATATCTAAATTTTATATATGGAACAAAATTACATGATAATNATAAATTTATTGTCAAAAAACAGTACAAACTGCGTATGACCACGTGGAGGACAATAAACTAATTTACTCTCCGGAAGCAAGCAAGGGTCCATCCCATCAATTCCGATCAAGGGCCCTAATGCAGAGGTGGATTCAAATTTTTTTTGCATAAGTTCCTAGATAAGATTAAAAAATTAGCTGCGAGTTATAAAACTAATAAAATGTCAATATGTTTGTATTTTACGCAAAAAATTACATGTACCAGTTATTATCGAATTATAGATTATTCTGAGTATAGTGTTTAAAAATCATAAGAGTTGAAAAAAAACCCACTAAATTCACGATTTATTGTTACAACAAACATGCCCCTAGACAAAGCCTAGAGAACCTGTATGA
>NNCF01126744.1:2580538-2641569 GCA_002313205.1 Laupala kohalensis | reverse complement strand
TTTTGAAATTGTTATAAGTTGTTTAAAAAGTACTACAGCAATGGCGTGATAAAGCACAAGACGAATTTAACTTTTGTTAAAATCAATAAATTCTTTTACAGTGTAGAAGCACTGGTGCAGGAGGTAGTTTTTAACCGCGGATTTGAAGATATTCAATTTCATAATATATTTTATATTCTTGGGCAGGGAATTATATAGAACGATTCCCGAATGATAAAGTCCTATTTGGCAAAGAGTGGTTGACACTCTAGGGCGATGAATATTACTACTATTGAGAGTATTGTGTTAGTGAACGAGACTGTTTCGTATAAAGAAAGGGTGGCACATCAGTAATTCGGACTTAACAAACACGACTGTTTCATAAATATAAATGCAGGGAAGTGTTAATATATTTAATTCCTTGAATAAAGGTTTACAAGAGTTTCGGGGGTGAGATTTACAAATTATCCGAACTATCCTCTTCTGAATTCTGAAAGTTTGAATACTCTGACCGGAATTACCCCAGAAGGTAATGCCGTAACGTAAATGGGAGTAAACGTTTGCAAAATATACGCAACGGGAAATACGTGGACTAACTGCGTTAACTAAGTTTCGGAATGCGAAACACAATTTGCTTAATTGGGAATTAAGATTGTCAATGTGACAATTCCATTTGAGGTTGTCTTGAATATGGAGACCTAATTATTTTGTATTCGTAACAGTTTTTAATTGTGTTCCGTTTAAAGAAAGAGAAACCAGGGGTATAGATTTTGTATTACTATTGTGAAATGACATAGACACTGTTTTGTCAGTGTTTACAATGAGACTATTTGCATGGAAACAAGTCGAAAGGTTAGACAAAACGTTTTGAGCATTGGCGTGTTTACATAGTAAATTAGTGTCATCAGCAACAAAGAACCATTTTGCAATCTGATGTGGATGATGACATGTCGTTCACATACAATAAAAAGAGTATAGGGCCGAGAATTGATCCTTGGGGTACTCCGCAAGTAAGTGGCTTTGTTTCTGAAAGACAACGCTCAAGTATTTTATTTTTAGTATAGGATATTTCTACTTGTTGATATCTATCTTTTAAATAAGAAGTTAGCCATTGATGTGGAAGTCCACGAATGCCTAAAGAATGCAATTTGGAAAGGAGAATTTCGTGATCGATGACATCGAATGCTTTGGATAAGTCAAGAAAAGCACCCTGAGGATTTTCTCCACGGTCAAGAGATGTGGTAACATCGTTTAAGAATGAAAATATGGCGCTTGTAGTGGAAAAAAATTTCCTAAAACCGTGTTGATCGTCAGAGAGTGTAATTTGTTGATAAAAAATCTAGAAGACGCTTATAGAACAATTTTTCTGAGGATTTTTGAGAAAGTGGGTAGTAGATATATTGGTCGGTAATTTCCAATATTAAGTTTGTTTCCTTTCTTGTGTAAAGGTTTTACTTTAGCTCTATTATATATTTTAGGAAACACCCCTTCCGATAAAGAACTATTAGAAATATTTACGAGTGGATTTAATATAGCGTGGGACGAAGATTTAACAATAAACTCAGGTATATCATCTATGCCTCGTGAAAATTTGTTTTTTAAGGAGCTGATGATTCCCATGACTTCACTGGCGTTAGTTTCGGAAGTGAACATAGAATTGGGTATGTGGGTGGATATAATTGGAGGACATTGATTTGGATATATTGAGTTCGTTATTTTACCAACTTCTGAGAAGTGAGAATTAAACTAATTTGCGATGTCCTGAGGATTTGTTACGATTTTGCCATCGTTTAGTAAAGAAAAGAAATATATTCTAGCTTTCAATAGACACCTTACCGGTCGTCTAAGTGAGATATCACAGAAACCTTAGAAACAAGCAAACACGTAACACAAGATTCAACTGACTCTAAACGACGCCTAGCACAAAATAATACACCAAGCGACGATTATTTCCTAGGTTTATTGGCCAGTAAGTTTCTGGGACGTCACCGTGATATTCTATGTCAGTGTTATCGCCTTGTAGCTAAGGTAGCCGTGGATACATGCTATTTAATATATGAATGAAATGCATCGTCTCATATGAGAAAAGAACTAATAATAAGTTACTTTCTAAATATTTTAAAATTTAGGATTTCTTTAAAACAATGTTGTTGAAAGTCTATACTTATTTCATAAATAATTTTTGTTAGAGATTTCCCATCATTCTGAAAAGATATGACTTTCTGCAGTGTCTTGTTCGCGATTTTAGATTAGCCATTGTCATGAGCATGCATCGGCAACACTGCACCTGCTAGTCGCGGCACTCGATGTTCCATGGCAAATGCTACAATAACTTATTCATTTTGTGGGTGCTAAAACGTTTTCATGTTGTTGTAAACCCTTAGTTATTATTTATAACGACAAATAATGACACAAAATATACAAATTATAGCAATTAATTTTATGAAAACTAAATAGCTATCTGTGAGACCTGATGTAGGTGACTGTCCGTTGAGACCACGCGTCTGCAGGCGACTGAGGAGCCAAATAATCTTAATAGCAGGTCAATCCACTTACTAACATATTCAAATGGGGTCTCATATTATAAAACTACATTTATAAAGAACTATTTGCAACAAATGAGATCGCTATAACTTATTATTATTATTCATTAACCAATCACTCAAAGTAATAGAAAAAACATCGAAATATCAACAAAAAAAGATAATTAGGCTTTGCAGTGTTTCGACTGACATTACCCGACAATGCGACCTTAAAACAATTTAAAAAGAAACAGTACATTGTTGGTATGCAAGAGATCCAAAAACAGTCCAAAATAGTAATCTATGTAAATATGTCTCAACGGGAGAAAAATGATCTTCATTTTCAGATATAATGTGCAACTTTGAAAGAATCATATGGAAAATAAACATAGGACACGATAAAAAAGTATTCAAACTAACATTTTGGTAAAAATTTGAACAAAACGTCAGTAAGAAAGAAAGAAATTGAATTTAACGTCTCCGAAGAAAATGACAAGCTCATAATAATTTAAATATAATTATTTCTCTCTTTGTTGGAGAATTTGTTTTTGTGTTATAATGAAAGTTCTAATATTAGAGACTCTGAAACCTTCAGTTGTATTCTTTTGATTTCCAACGACATATCTCTTACAATTATAACAAGAAAACGGAAGCTCATTTCATCCAGTAAATTACTCTCGCTACACTAAGCACCATTCCCATTATCACAATCTGTAGTAATGCACAGCGCAACACAAATTTTCTCATAAGCGTCACACATTTACAAATGATGACGGTCTAATTTGTGCTGGAAATGTGTGGGTTTTGTAATTGGTATGCTACAGAAATAAAACCGGGTCAAAATGAAAGCACTTGAATTATCGTGTGTTGTTCTGAAATTATTGTTAAAGTGACGAGGGTAATTTTACATCTAAATTATTTGTTTTGTGGAATGATATTGTATTTTTTTCATTAGCAAAACTTTTCGAAAGTTAATATGAGATTTGTGAGAAAAAACTAACATTTTATAATTTAAGGAGTAAACTAAGCATTTGGTATTTCTTTCACCCCGAAATTAGTAATTTTTTGTGCACTGGTGTGCCTTTTTAGCATTGTGTACGAATTTTGTGAACAACTAAGAACAAACTAAGGAAAATATGCTGAAATTTTTATCATTTTGCCGAATACTAAAAAAATAATAGAAAATTTTTGTTTTCCCCTTCAGGGAACTGGTATCCATTATTTTGGTCAATGACCATGACACTAAAGCGATTATTTCACATCGCTTACAGTATTTCTGGTCGTTAAAACATCGGAAAATGAAAGTGTATGCAGGTTCCTTTTTCCTTTGCTTACAAAATCAATAAATTGTCTGTTTCTGATTTTATAATTCCGAGTACTCTGATTTGACTGGTTGTATATTTAGATGCATGTAAACATATTGAAAATAAATTTATGCTGCGAAATTAGACCTGATGCAGCAGACAGATACTAAAAATAAACGCTATACTCACTTGTGCTATCTCCTTTTTTTCTTTGTGCCGGAGTCTACGATAAAGGATTGTATCGAAATTATCGAGAAAGAAGAAAAATGTAAAAAGGGCAATGGACAGTTAAGAGTAAGACAAATTATGTGTTACCACAGGCACGTAAACCTTGGCAAGATACAGGGTGATCAGAGTTGTAAGTTAAAATAAAAAAATGCTCTCAGGAAAATTTAGGTTAAAAAAGAAAGGAAATTTAAACTAAAAACTTTTGCGTAACAAGCCGCTTGGTGAACTAAATATGTCCATGTTAGTTGTGTCCATTACATCCGTTTCTGTGATTCTCATTACCAATTAAATTGTACTAACGCATTGCAACGAAAAATGTCATACATTTCAATACAAACAATTTTCATGGAATCATTTTGCATACTACATTGGTTACTTTGTGATGAATTAACATCAAAGCATGCATTTTAAACAAAGTATACATAAACGCACTTCCAATGAACGCAGACATCCCAAAACTCTTAGATGATCATCCGCTAGTTTATCGAACCTTATCTTGTGAATTAATGCGCGTGGTCTTTTTAATTCATATTTCTGAATCATCTAACTTCTGAGAAAGCTTTAAGATCAATATATTTTCAGCAAAGCTTACTAATGTTAAAAACACACAGCATCGAACTAAGTCTAAACTAGTGCACGAAGTTAAATCAAAATTTGATTGCAAAACCAGAAACGTTTTGATATGTAATTGTGGAAACGGAATTAGGTTGAAGACATTATTTAGAAATTCTAATCTATTTTACTAATGGCTATTGTGTTTTCTCAACGACACTAAATCACATCTTTAAATATTATGAGAATCTGAACTGTCCAGATTTCACTGTGTTGCAATAATAAAAATTAACATTTTGACCATATTCCTATGATCGTCTAGGGAGCAGTGAGGGTCAGATGATGACACAGAAAAAAAGTCTTTTTCCGGGAGGATTTATTTGCTATTGCTTTTTGACAATAAAGTTTATTTACTTATTATTTATTTCATAACCCAATTCAATGTTTCATTGTTGAATTCTCCGAGTAATTAGTTTGTGCTCAGGAAAACTCATCTCATAAACTCATTCTTTCTCCTTCTTCCTCCTTACATATCATTTGTAATACCAAACCCAACCTCTTTTGAGAAGCAGTCTCTTCGCGGAAAAAACGTCTTAAGTTCTTTCCTTCTGAAGTGTTTTTTCCCTATTACTTTGTCAAATCTACTTAATTCATTATTTCACCACCCATAAAACTAACTGCTTCTGCTTCGCGTACAGAAAATTTTCGAAACTTGTATTTCAAAAAGACAAGCCAAGATCCACAAAAGTTTGTAATATGCACCGGAGAAAACTAATTGACTCGTTATTTCTGTATTTTATCAACTATATTTTAATATAGTATAATGATAATTCTGTGACTAATTCAAACTACACGTTTAAATGTTCAGATCCCTTAGTTTAGTCTTGTGCGGGTTGAGTTCGTATTGGAATTTATTCCTATTATCCATCGAAATGTGTAAGTTATAAATTAAAAAATGTTGCAGTATGTTTAGTTTCCTTTAACATGGCGTTCCTCATTCTCAGTGACAGCTGATAACTACAAGTATGAAATAAAAGTTTCATAAAACTATAAATCATTCACATACAATTAAAAATTTCTAAAATATACATTTAGGTATCTTTTATTTTATCATTATTTCGGTGATCTGAATTTTTAATATGACATAAAATGCTTCTGACGTATTGAAATTTTAAAACAAACGAAAGAATCCTTGATGATCAGTATAACAAATTTAAATAACCCTGTAAAATTAGTGACCTATGAAACTGTCTGTAAAATATGTCCAATGTTTACTTATATAAAATAGATTAATATTCTAAGCATATAATGGAACTTGACATTCTTACAAATATACACCAGTTATCATAACAATAAACTAAACGAATGGCTCGCGAATACGCGCCAACAACTCCTCAACTCGTATTTTACAGCATATATCATGCTGCTATGATACGTGATATACACGGGCTTCGAAAACATGACCTCTAGGGTCGCTGAGCTCCGTTACACATACCAACGCAACTGGTCGTGCGGCGTAATTACACCATAAATGAACAGCGACGGCACTGCCATCTGTTGGGAGATACGAACACGATTCACATTGCTCAAATTCGCTCGAACAAATGAAGACACACGACGTGCATTTGATGTACAAATTCAAGAGGTAGTATGGAAACTTCTCATAACATTAAAGAAATAAGTTTTTGCTTTTATGAAATATTTCGAAGATCACTGTCCATACCGCTGTGCGGAGAAACTGCTAACTTAACTCTTGCCGTGTAGGTAAGCATACTTTCTACTTCCTTCAGTGCCTTCAAAGAGATAATATGGAATGAGCAGACAGTCTAAAGTGTCCTTCTAAAGATTTTTATTAATCGTTTGTCACTATTTTGAAAATTTTCATCTAAAATATTGATTCGCTCACAAGAGTCGGTTAAATTCATAATTTTACCAAAGCAACTATGAGAAAAATGCTTGATTTTTTACCAATGGAATGAAATTTAATTACCCTCGCTAACTTCAATTAATATCTTCATATACTGTTTTCAGAAGTATTTAAAATCAGAAGTTTAAAAAATCGACCATTCGTGCGGAATTTATTCGCTTAGACTGAGTGGGAGAACAAGTTTCTCTCGACAAGAAGAGTTTATATCGTAGTTTCTATTTAGTTTCTAGGTAACCATGGTTTTCCCATCAGCAAATGCGACAATATTGAATGAAAATATTCCAAGTCAGAAATCTTCAAGTTTATATCAACTATTTCAATATTATAATCTCTAGTAACTGCAAGGAAAACCTCTTCAATTTTTCTATTTAGCATTCGATCACTTTCCATACTTGTCTCATCATAACTTATCAGTAGTTATACAGAAATATAGTTATAACTATAAACAAAATTATGATATTACAGTTTCCAGACATGCACTGCATCGAAAATACATCAAGAAACCAAATTTAAATTTCTTTTATTTCTCAATGGGCAGTTTTGCGTTTATTTTCATTTATCTTATTTCTGCACGAATCACTTAATTGCAATTTTTTTCCATTCTCAGCTCCTATCCTTGAGCGCATTAAATGTAATGTCATCTGATGCAACTTACTGCCGGGAGGTTGTAAGAGTCCAACATGGATCCATTTCGTCGAGTGAAACTAAGCCCAGCGTGAAAATTAATGGAGAGGTCAATATCAGGTCAGATTGAAATTGTTCATGATTGCACTAACTACCTATCGATTAGAGACCTCGGCGAATACTAGATCAGTAATCGATGCAGAACTAATCTAAAATCACTCTGATATGGGTTGTTGCGAACTTGTCATGTAGTCTTACTTTGCAAACTTAGCAATAAAATACACAACCATTTCAATCATTTAATTATTAGTCCATGGTTTCATTATAAATGCAATAGTGGTTATTTGATAAATATTAAAATGACAATTCTTTACTTTCAAAATTTATGGAGTACTACGTCAATATATTCTTTCAACAATAAATACATAATATAGCTAAATAATTTATGAAGTTAAATATTGAGGGAAGATAATTGTTCGGTAAAAAAATTATATCGCATGGCAGGGAAATATATAGATGGATAAAAGTCTCGGGTACAGAAAATTTCTGCCATAATACGTAATCAAACTTCTTTCTTTGTTTGTTCTATATTTTTGTCTCATTGTCTTCTCTGCATTGAAGAAATTCTAATTAAAAAGAGCTGTTGTAGAACTCCTCTTGACGGTGGGAAGAACAAGAAGCTTATTTACTAAAGCAAGCACGAGTCCATTCCATTTATGTCAATCAGTGCACCCAAAGTGAAGCTCGGGGAAAACGTACAGAGATCTGGTAAACAATCGTGCCAAGATAAGAGTGCAGATAAGAAATAATTATGTTGCGAATTATAGAAAGAATAATTACCACGCATTATAATAGAGTTTTTATTATAATATTTGTATCTTTTGTCTTCTCTAAATTTAATTCGTCATATTTACTAACGCAAACTGTGGATGCCCTATTTACTCTGCATTATGAATGATACATATCGAATGTGACTTTTCGTTATGTTGCACACGGCTGTGCTGTGCAAGCCAGACAGATAATTTCGAGGCAGAAGTCTAGAAAGGATAGATAGTCACGCTTGGGTGTGGTCTCACTTCCTTCCAAATTGTTTTAATGGAATCGGTGTGTTCAGGAAACGAATTTACGGAGTCGAAAGGATAATTCCGTGATCATCCATTACGGAAGTCAAGGGAACAAGCATCCGTAGAGTTAGAGTGTATTGTATCGATTCAATCAGAGAAATTAGAAACGTCATTAGTAAAACTCTATGACTTTCAATTTGTACTGCGTATTTCCCCTCTTAAAATAATTAAGTGTATTTCCAAAATACAATGACACATTAAAAGTTGTCATTTAAAAATATAGACGTTCATTTTAATAACATTTTAATAACGTTGAAAAATTATATATCCCTCTTCAAAATCAAGCAATATAATGAATTTATATATTCATGCAATTTATTCTTTTTTTCATTCCAATATACATATATTATCAAATGTTGGTGTTACTGTACTAACCCTCTATAAGGTTAATACGTTTTACAAAATTCTGGTTCCAAATTATCCAATTTTGGATAGATTCTAAAAGCTGAGAGTTTAATTTAGAAAGAATTTTCTCGCTGCATTAACCATCCAACTTCTTTTTCAACGTATTCCAATAGTTAATAGAGTATCAAGTATTCTAATATGTTTCCAATTTCCCCCGATTCAAATATTCCAATAGTAAAAAGGTAAATTTTGAACATTTTCCCCATAGCAAAGAAAATAATTTTTTCATTATTAAAATTCATTATTTTATTACATCGTTCTGTGCAAAGAAGTTCACTATTGCGCATGAAATAACTAGTCGTTTAGAACATTGTGATTATAATATAATTGATTGCTAATAATTATAAAAAAACACGTTAATTTGATGGCACTTGTAAGTACCATTTTTTTCATTCCAAAGCCAAAGAACTATTTTCATCATCGAGTCCACAACGAAGTTATTACATAGCTCATTTTATATGACACTTGTATCTTGTAACATTATCAACTTTTCAAGGCAGTGCCACTTTTTGTTATATGGGTACGTTGTTAAGTACGAGTTCCACGTCTATTATGTTTGAAGTTGATAGCTTGAAGTGATAAATGAAGTTTTTGGAAGTGTGCTTTTTACAGACGATCGCAACCAGAGTATTATTAAGTGTAGATAATCAGCGTGAACCAAATAAAATCCGTAATAATTATTTTACTGTAACAAATATACATTTTCGGTACGTTGAAAAAATAAATTCAATAAAAATATGTCAATATTGCATATTATTTACTTCTAACAAAGTTTACTAATAGAGTTTAAAACTGAAGATTTATGAAGATTTTTACCTTTGGTATTTAATAACTATTCCAAGAGAATACAGAATTTTTTTGAGAAAATGGTAAAGGATTAGTAAAATTTTGTGAATTCTCAATTGACAAAAAGTTTCGACCCCAAGATGATTAAAATGTCTTTGAGTGAAATAAGTGCCTTTCATAAATTGAAAATATGGTTGTTTCACCAATCTTTATTATTCATAATAATTAAAGCGAAAACTTTTTCGTTGACGAAGTCATCATCTTCAAGTTCTTTATCCCAAAATACCCAAAATTTACTAAAATAATGACCCGAATAAAGAACCTTATGATGATGCCTACCTAGCGAAAAAGCTTTCGCTTTAATTATTATGTATAATAAAGATTGGTGAAACTACAATATTTTCAATATGTTGATCTTCATATACCAATCAATACGCTACCATCTATCCAACAAATGCCTTTATTTGTCGTTCAGTCTATTCTTCCGCATTGCCACTGGAAGGCAACGTCGAAATTGCAACGTGGTTCCGCCCATAGGGTGTACTAGAAGAAAAAAGGTCACAATTATTGGTAGCCGATGCCCACGCGCAGTTATCCTTATGGGACACTTGGAAACTTTTTTTAACTTCATACGTTATAACGAAGTCATGTGATGTTGGCAGATGCCCACATGACAATAACAAAATAAATTTAAAAAAAAACAATGTTCCCGCTATGTCTGAAAAATCTTTATATTAGAATGGATCTATTGATAATTCTGTATCAGTGTATTCTTTAAATGGAGAGTCTAAACGAATCTTTCTTCTCCTAGTTTCTTAAAATTATCAAAAATAAAGTTAAAAGCTAAAATGCGCAGGAATACTTCTTTTCCTTTCTTTTTATTTTATTTAAGCACATAAATGTACTTAATAATACTGCAATCTAGTATTTCCTAGACTAATCAGCAATTGACATCTGACATATACAACAAACACACTAAGTATTAAAGTCCCTCATTGGCGACTATATCTTCTAAGATGTTACTATTCTTCAAGACAGCACCAGAGGTCACAGCAGTCACAGAAGATCATGAGGTTTCCTCCTGTTGAGTCTACGAACCAACTCTGAAGTGCCTAGAAGTTGTATAGCCTCAACATTCACATTTTTGATGAAGTCTTTCTTCATGTTTTGCAGCAAAGTTACGGATTTCTTCGGTCACGAGTGGTACAGCGAGATCCCGATGTAGATCTTTATTTCTAATATACCATGGAGCGTCAACAATGTTTCTTAGCACTTTATTCTGGAATCTTTGGATAATTTCCACATTGCATTTCTTAGTGCAGCCCCAAAGCTGTATACCAAACGTCCATATGGGTTTCAATATTTGTTTGTATAATAGTAGTTTATTATGGACTGAAAGGGATGACTTTCTGCCCATAAGCCAATACATTTTTCTGTACCTGATGTCCAGCTCTTCTCTTTTTTTTAACGTGGACCTTCCATCGTAGCTTAGCGTCCAAGGTAATACCCACGTACTTTGCAGTATTCGAATAGGGTACCATTCGATTATTAATGAACACAGGTGTGTGATCAATTCTTTTGTTGGTGAAATTAATATGAGCTGATTTTTGTTCATTGAGTTTTATCTGCAATATTTTTGTCCAGTTATACACTTGAGTGATGGCATTTTGTAATTTGTATGTTACGTCTGTATTATTATTACCTACTGTCAAAAGTTCGGTATCATCAGCAAATGTAGCTATAGTACCATCAGCTGGAGTTGGTAAATCGTTTGTATACAACAAGTATAGTAACGGTCCCAACACACTCCTTTGGCGAACACCTGCTTTAATATCTTTGAGCTCTGAGTAATCATTTCTCTGCTTCACTCTAAAACACCTATCGGTTATATTTGATTCCAATATTTCAGAATTTTGTTTGGAGAAGATAGTTTTTAACTTGTGCATTAGGTCGTTATGCCATACCTTGTCAAAGGCTTGTGCTACATCAAGAAATACGGAAGAGCAAACCTTTCTCTCCTCTAAGGCTTTTTCTATCACACAACTTACTCTGTGCACTTGGTTAATTGTGGAGTGCGTATTACGAAAGCCAAACTGATGATTAGGTATCAATTGTTTTTCATCAACAATTGGTTTTAGTCTTTTATATAGTAATCTCTCAAAGAGCTTGGACATAACTGGTAGTAGAGAAATCGGTCTGTCTGATGAGGCTTCGTGCAATGGTTTATCTGGTTTAGGAATCATTATTATTTCCACAAACTTCGGACATATCTCAGCCTAAAAGAAGCATTGATTATGTTTGTGAGCATAATAAGAGCTTTTCTAGGGAAATGTTTCAAGACTTCTCCAGTTATTAAATCACAACCAGATGCTTTCTTTGGATTACAATTGTCTTTTATTTATTTCTTTAGCTCTGTGATAGTTATAAATTTGATACCATTGCTCTCTGATGTATATTCTTCATTCAAGTTTTCACCGAGTTGGCAATCTTTTTTGCTGGAATGTAGCTTCTAATTGTTTAGCGAACAACTGAGCCTTTTGTTCGTCAGTCCTAGCCCACTTCCCATCAGGTTCCTTATTGGTGGGATATGAGTCATCGGTCTCTTTATCTTTTTTGTAGCCTTCCACAGTGAATAGTCAGTGACACTATCATTTGTTAAGCTTTGCATATAAGTGGTAACTGATCCATTTTTGAAATCTTTGATATCTTTCCTCAACTGCTGAGTGAATTTGTTGAGTTTATTCTTATTTTGAGGAGTTCTTGGTGTTTGCCATACCTGTCTAGCTCTTCTTTTTTAGCTATAAGTTTCTTAATGTCCATGGAATAGTTAATTCCAGTAGTTCTTCTTGTAATTTTAGGTGTATTGTCCCAAGCTAAATGTTGGATATCGTTTATGAACTCTTCTACTTCATAATCGAGTTCATGATTGCTTTTCAGAGAAAGTTTCAGATTAATCTTCTCTTCTAGGCGTTGCTTAAAACTTACCCAATCCGTTCGTCCATTGACTAAGGTTAGGTTACTTTCTTTCTGAATAACCTTGTCATTAAGAGTCAAAAATATGGGAGAGTGATCTGAGCTTAAGTCCTGGCTGTCATCAATTTGAATATAATTACTTGATATATTCTTGACAATGTAGAAATCTATCAAGTCAGGTATTTTTTCAAAGTCAGTACGCCAATATGTAGGCTTGCCAGTTGAAAGAACTTGACAACCATATTCTTCAATTGCTTTAAGTAACTCTCTACCTTTCGTTGTGGTGAGACGAGATCCCCAATGAATACTTTTAGCATTGAAATCCCCTCCCACTATAAAACGTTTTCCTAATTGTTTAAGGAACTCCAAGTATAGAATGTCCAAGTAATAGAATTTGTCCAAGTAATAGAATTTGTCCAAGTAATAGAATTTGTCCAAGTAATAGAATGTGTGGGTGGACAATAGACTCCTGCAACGATAATGGAATAGTTTTTAGTTTGTATACAAATAGCTGTTGCCTGTATTTCTTCAGTGTGAAAATTCACTTCCTCATAGTGGGGTAAATTTTCTTTAATTATCACTGCACTACCACCTTTAGCATTATCTGGATGTATAGAGTGGTATACATTGTATCCTCTAAATTTAATGAAGGATTGATTTGTAAAATGCGTTTCTGAAATTAAGCACACATCAATATTTTCTATATCAAGAAGTGTTTGCAACTAGTGGCGATGCTGCTGCAGTCCATTGGTATTCCATGCCATAATATTCAGACATTTATTCATTTCTTCCGATTTTTGGGTATAGCTCCTTTATTGTTATATTCAAGTTTCATTAATTGCTCTTCCAAAGTATTGATCATTATTCCTTGTTTCTCTAATTTATCAAGAATAAGTTCCAAAGTCTTCTTGATTTCTTCATTTAAAACTTCACTTTTCTGGTCATTATGTTGTGTCAATGCCTGAGCGTAGGTTTTGTCTTCATCCTTTCTTTGAGGAATTATCCTCTTTTCTGATTTCATATTCTGTTTTTTATTTCTTAATTGTTGCAGCTCCTTAGCTACACTACATTATCTATAATTAGCTGGGTGTTCTTCTCCGCAGTGTACACATTTTGGTTTAGCATCAGCAGTCTTTTTGCAGTCTTTTTGCAGTCTTTAGTTCAATGTTTTCCGGGGCATTTAACACATCTTGGTTGCTTATTACAATATTTCTGAGTGTGCTCACATGCCTGGCTTCTTTTACACTGTGGAAGCATATACTAATGATATTATATATCATGTTAATATTTTCACTAGCTTCAAATATTAACATAAACATATCCAAGGGTTACTTAGTTCTCCACTTTAGCTTGTTGACTGCTTCAATTATTCTGAACTTTTTTTCTTTCGTCTTCCACAATAGCTTCAGGCTCACAAGAGTGATGTAACTTTTTAACCATGACTCTGATAGGTCTTGTTCGTTTGTTTTCGTAAGAATGCCAGTTACAGCCATTCATTACATTTGTCATTTCTCGGTAGACGTCTCCATCTTCTACATTTATTTTATAGTTATCTTTATTGATAAGCTTAATCGTACATTTCTCTGTTGGGATGCGTTTCGTTATCTGTTTGTAGAAACTATTGTAATTTTTGATGCCATCTACCATAATTGGTGGTGGAGCAGGTCCTCTCTTGGGGTTATATTGATTAGAGTTTGTTGGTGTACTTTTTTTAACTGAACTTGGAGTAAAGTTCTTTTTTTTTTGCTTTTATTTTTAACACGTATCCATTCTGTTTCTTCCGCTAGAAGTTCTTCATCAGTGCAATAGTCAGTTTTCATTATTTCTTCCTTTTTCTTTTCATTAGAATTTCTTTCATCTTCCATAGTTTTAATCTTCAATTCCATCTCCTTAATTTGTTGCTGGAAAGTCTGTATTATATTTTTAAGTTCCTGATTTTCTTGTACTGACTTCTGCCACTTTTCATAAAGCTGTTGTTCATTTTTCATCATTTATGGTATCTTTCTGTTCCGGTTTTCCATCTTCTAAAGTAAATGTTGGACCTTTCTCTGAAGGTGGGGTTGTATTTGGTGGCGATCTCATTAAGCCACTTTTCTCAAAGGTGTCTTTCGAAAGCAACAGACGGTCTCCCCCAGAATCCATGAGACCAGCCTCCGAAGAGGGTGGATTGCCCAGACTAGAGTCTGGCATACCATCTGGGATATTTTCACTATGATTTGTTTTGTTCATTGCTTTTCGGATGCGTGATGAAGGGGGTGCCATCTTGCTGCATTCACGCCTACAGAAGAAAAATTAAGAAGAAAGCAAGAATGTCGTGAGGTAGAGTAGTAATAAATGGGGAAGACAAGAATATAAGGAAAGAGAAGAGGAAAGTAAATGACTCCCTAGCCCTCGAAACCTAATAGCGTCGGGGTCGAAAGACGTAAGAGGTCAAGAGAGACCTAATAGGAAAGATAACAGAAGTGCAGCACAAGTAAGTGGAAGTAATGCTACCGTAGCTTGGTAAACCTTTAGCGTGAACCAGGGGACATCACGAGGAGGCGGCTTACCAAAAGAAGCAATCTAGAATATAACGACCTGAAAACAAGACTGCTGTCCCCCGGAATACTTCTTGAAAGTAAGGATATATATTTTTTCCACTCGTAAATACGTATAATCAGACTTGATTTGAACTCATAAGTAATGACCATCAGCTGATGCAGTTGCTACGTAATCACTATCATAAAATCATTGTCCATTTACTTTCTCATTACAGGTCTGCGACACGTCTGTAGCCTTCACACGCCCCAATCCTTGTTGTTTTCTGGTTCTACGGATCTACACGGTCACGAAACTATGAGCGAGTGAACCCCCCCCCCCGCCCCCGCCCAAAAATCTGTTATCTTGTCCTCATAGATAATTTTTAATTATGACATTACTAACAGAATTACTCGGTGTTACCCGGGATTTGAAAAGAAACTTAAAAGAATCGTTACTGTACATTCAAAATTTTAAGACAATTCACAAGTAATAATAAAAAGTACTTTTTTCGATTGGTAAACAAACATACAAAAATTTACATCAACATTCAAAGAAAGACTGGTACTGTTAATTCATATACTTTATTCTACGCAGGGTATTAAAACACCAGTAGTCAACAAGTCTGTATTTTTATTTAGCTCATTTTTCCCAGCGTTGTCCGAGGTTCTTTTGTAATATCTAAAAATTATGTGTTAGTTTATATATTACTCTACTTTTGTGAAATTAAATTTTCTCTCTTGTTTATTTAAAAAAATAAATATTACGAATTATTTTAAAATTCGGACAGAATGAAAATACACTTCGCACAGAAAGTTCAATAAACAAAGCGCATAGTTGAGACCTATGATTTCTTTGGTTTTCATTTCACTTTGAGATTATGTGCTTGAAAAAATATTTTCTTCACAGCCTTTATATAATTTTGCTTCCACGGTTCGGTGCCGTAGGTTGTTCGTTTAGTGGATTCTCCACCTCTGGAATTGGCCTTTGACGCACTCATTAGTAAGCTTCATAATCAACAGTCGTGCGAGTGAAGATTCACATTAGTAAGCTTCATAATCAACAGTCGTGAGAGTGAAGATTAGCAGCCAACTTTAAATGTCTTTTAATTCATCGATGGTAACCATATTTCCCACTTTCCTTGCAATAACCCTTAAGAAGTGTTCTTTGAAATTTCAAAAGTATTTCATCGATTACTTTTTCCGATGTTCGTGCGTCACGCATTCCATGGAATTCATTATTAGTATAGATACATTTAAAATCCCAGTTAATATTTTGTTTTTGTTTCTTTTGATTCAGTTCAAAACTTGTTTGTCCGACAAACAAACAGGTATGTAAATGGAAAACGTTCTGCCAAAAACATGTTTGAGAGGAGACACGTGAAATTAATTAAACAATTTCATTGATTATTAAAAAATGTGAAAGAAGCCATCATACATCACTTGTTTAATGTTTCAACTAATGGCGCTTTTAAAATAATTTTTTATCCAAATTTAAGGTGTTCTGTTGAAACCATTGTAAGTGCCATATAATTAAAATATGGAAAGATGTTCTGTCGACACCTTTACCAAATAATAAAAATGCGGTGAGATGCTTTGTTCAAAACGTTGAAACTATCGTCAAAATATTAAAATGTGGAGAATGTTCGAAATGACACCTTTCGAAAATGAGATTTTCTGAAAAAACGCTCAACGAATTACCGCTAATAATACCCAAAAATTGTATGTCACACGATTGATACCCATCATTTTGCCTCGTGTTACAATATGTTATTTTAAAAATCGATTTTCCGTATCGATTTATACTATTATCGATTTCCCCGACTATTATTCCACAATACGTGTTGGCCTCGCAACGATGAATACGTCCACGCTATCTTTTGACCATCATTACCATTAAACTATCAACCGAAGGCTCTTGTTAGACCGATTACCACAGTATTGGCGTTGTTCATAAGTGATTGTGGAACGACATAGAAACGCCGGATCGCCTCTTTCGGGACTGTCGCATACTTGGACCTGGGAGGGCAATGTACATGAAAGTATATTGGCATCAGGACGTCTTGAATACGACAGACCAGTATAGACTAATTTAAACTAAAGAAAAGTGTAATGATGAGTAAGTTAGTAAGATTGGTGGCATAAGATCAGCCCAGAGATTAACGCATAGTAGAGAAGCGCACACCTCCATGACGCGACGGCGGGGACGAACAACGCTTCGACAGCGGCAAAAGATGCGCATAGGCTGAATAACTAGAAGAGTATCTTGTTATGCATTTATGCGACATAGACAAGGTGGCTGTACACAGTAAAAATATAAAAAAACATTTAGGCGAAAAACAAACAAAAAAAATATTTTGGCACTTCGAACATGTTCCATTTACATGTCTCAAATATACATAGATTCGCAGTATCCTAGCTGAATATGATAGTGAACAGAAATATTTCCACTTGTTTGTTCTATGATTCAGTTAGCACATCTAGTAATTTCGAAGTTCAACTCTCACCAAAGGAGAACGCCAAATCTTTTGAATAATCCCGAAACCACAATGTTTCCTTCACGGGTGTTGAATATCCGCGTCTACACTGAGTCACATACTACCTCAAGAGGACACCCACTTGAATGATTTGGTAAGCAGCGTAGTTTTCGCTTGTCGGAGGACTGGTCGCAGATATTCAACACCAGTATACACCGGTAGGATCCGGTCAGCGCGCTGTGACGTCACCCCACGCAACTTTCAACTACTTCACATTCACCTTCGCTTATTTTATCGAAACTTCGCCCTCCACGTTTGTACGAATGGTCGATATATAATGGGAGAAGTATTATAGACTCTCTCAGAAAATATATTGTTTTGGGATATTTCCTGAAGCGAGCATGTAAATATGTCGCTCATGTAGTATGTGTTAATGTGGGCTAATGTGGGATTTCTTGCCCTTTTTCTCAGAGTTAAATATATTTCAAACGATCGGTTTTTGGAACCCCAAACAAATTGTACATACTTTCTCATACGAAAACATGATATAAAACGAAAAGGCGTAGTTGATATCTTCACAGCAACTATCAAGTACTTGCAAAGGAAATTTGAGAATGCACTTCCTATTATTTAGATAAAAGGATGAGATAGAAAAAAAATACCTTAAATTGTCATCCTCTCTTAAGAGTATTTCGTCATTTTGCTATATNCTGTCTCTTATACACATCTAGATGTGTATAAGAGACAGATATAACACCATAGTCGATCGTTGTAAAACTATTTGTATGAAAGTTCTCTTTTTACCCCTGTATGATCGCCACTAATATCCAATATTTTTGTTATAACAATTAGACATTATTCATCACGTTTGTTTCATAAATATCCAAATAGTAAAATGAATTACTGGAGTTTGTTGTTTACTCATCATTATATAAATATTTTTCAGATTATAAAATATAGATTACATCATATTCTACTTTGTATCATACTTGGTCACTCGGCACTACCTGTGACATCAAGTAAATGTATGTTTAATAAGAAAACAAAAACCGAGTTTTCTTTTGAATTTTTCTCAACTTCACTTTCTTGAGGTAACAGGCATCTCATTAACGCAGTTTAATAGTTTTCTCCCTATTTTCTTTGTTTTTCTACACATTTCACATATTCTGTGCGTGCATAGAATACGAGAAATATGAAGAACGAACAAAGAAAAATAGAACAAAAATTTATTTCGTTTCTAAAATTAATTTTCTGTATTATGTCATATTAAATCGAGGATGTTCCACTGCGAAGGATTAATTATTGTAAAATCGAAGGATGGAAAGGAACATTTGGCCATTTTACTGACAAGAATTACTCTCATGTTGTAGGAAACCGAAGTTTGGAAAGAAAATTTTATTTGGAAAGTGAAAACTTCAAATATATATATTTATTTTCTAACTCACGCATACTTTTCTCCGTCGCGTCATAATATCTTATTCATTTTCTAATAAGACGATGTAATCAGATACTTCACTTATTTTGCTAGTGTGTAATAATTGTTTACGTTGTGCATGTGTTGTAATGATTAGTTTCGTAGACTGACCTAAACTTATCAGCCTTAACAAGAATAAGCCAAAGACTCACTCACAAATGTTACCTTCTGTCTACATTCTAGACAGCTATATTTGACACATAAATTAATTATTGATCCTCATATCGCTAAGTAATCATGTTGAATTTTTTTTTACACAATCCGATAATACGAAGTATAGTATACTTTTCTATTCTTATAATGTCTGAAGAAGGGTCTAAAAGATTGGAATTTAGAGGAAAAAATAAATGACTAGACAGACAGAGGGTATTGAAGAAAGTGTTGGAAAAATGCAGAAGAAATCAAAATAAAGGAAACAAATGATAAAATATTTTCGATTCCCAAACAGGATAATAGCCCATTCCGAAAATAATTAAGCTTTCGTGAAATGAGACAATCATTATTATGTGAAACAGGGCAATAACGACAGATTGCGGTCCACCACCATGTTTCAAAAGGTAGCATAACCAAAGGTGAATATGAAAAATAATATGTAATATGAATATAATATGAAAAAAAACTGTCATGTTTATTTCACTACCCTTGTGGGTCTATAAAGACGCCCCTCGTTCTTCTCGCCTTCTTATAAGTGAAGTAGTGCCTTACCATCGTGATCTTCCCTGCTCCCTCCTCCGTTATCCTAACAAAAAGAGCTGTTTTCTTACGGAATAAAAATACTTGAGAAATAAAAGGAAGAAAATGTATGAAAAATATATTGTGTTAAATAACTATATCTTATTTTGCATTTTACATTTATTTAACCAAAGATTTCACGATTTGAAACTACTACTAGAGGACTAATACTAACTCTTACCAACCACGAGATGCAAGGTTCGACCGCAAATTTTTTATTCAGAGCCTTTACACAGAAATATGCTTTATAACGTACTAATACAAAGTATCATTTATCAGCGTAAGTAATCAATGCATCTTATTTTAAGATATTTATAATGTTTTACATAAAGATGTAAACTTATTTTCCACAATTTATTTTTTCAAAAATGAGTGTTTCGAATATTCAGTATATATTGCCCGAATGAATGAAGACCAAGGTGTGAATTGTGATTGATGAATGATTTTATTTTAACCTCTGATACTTCTTCCTTTTGTCCTTTTCTACTTTAATGTATTTTCTATATTGTAACTGTATTACTGATGAGTATACGAAAGTAGAAGAGCAGGCTTATGCCTTAATTTTGCCTATGAATAAAGAAACATTATTGTTATTATTAATATTATTAAATTTTTAGATTATTTTAATACTAATTTTGACCAAAATGTGGAGCATCAAAAGGTTACAATTGTATGTCTCTGCGGTTGGTTCACACTTCGTAACCCATTCTCTGGTGTTCGTCTCAGATCACGCTTTATAATAGTGATCCGAATGATAATAACTATCTGAACAGAGATTTACCCCTCTGAAAATGAATCAGTTGCATCGCAAGGTGCACCTTTTGCATCGTGATCGTGATGCGTGTACAGAGCGCGTAGGATCAACATACCTGCAAGAGAAGTCTGGGTGTGCCTCTTGCAACATGCTCGAGGTGGCAGCCGCAGCATTCACTATCCTCAGGAGAAACAGTGGTCTGAAAATGAGACAAGTAAACAAAACAAACACACATGAAATAAATCCATATATTGTTTAGTATGCTCGCCTACGACATCTGGGGTAGGTACGTCACATCCCGATTGGTGCGGGCAAAATTTATTTAATGTCTTTTGACGAGATTCAGGCCATGAGGCCTTCTCTTCCACCTAACCGTTGGACTTGGGTAAGGGAATTGGTAAGGAGTTGGGTTGCCAGGGAACGTATGATACCGAATGGAGTAGGTGAGAGAAACCCCAGCTAAACACCTCACCTAGTTCGGCGGAGCAGGTTTTGAACCCACGTTCTACCGCTCAGCGGGATCGTGGAAGCGATAACACTACCACTAGACCACCGCTGTCGGTAGATCAATCACGACGAACAAAGTGAGTCGACAGTGGATTTTCTGGAGGTATCACTGTTTTCTTCGCCATTCGAGTTTCTCGAGACTTCACAAAATACTTTCAAATGTACTGTTTACACACTCATTACACTGCAAAAGAAATTCATTCTAGACCAGCCTTTTGGACCTTGCGGATCACTAAATTTATTTTAAATTCCGCGGACTACTAAGTTTTTTAATGATTTTGTTTGTCAAATAATGGCCACACAAATTTCAACATTTTAAAATATGAAATGCAACAATAAAAATAAAAATATATGAATATTGGATTCCTTAACTGCATTTTAGACATTTTCCGCCCCCCATAGATGCTAATTGATTAATTAATGTATTTATTCATTTTTACTGTAATAAGAATTGAAGTTTGAAATTTGCTACTAATAATTGCTAATAAGTTTATTACACGCCGCTTCACGAGAAATATTAATATTCTGTGTAAATTCTTAGCAAGTAAGAGAACGGCTGACCCACAAATTGTAGAAGGTAACCTTCTATAATCTGTGGACTGACAATAGGGACGACTTACTCACAGGCGCAGAGGATTAGGATCCCAACCCCAGAGTTCTTAAACCCGAGAGTTCCTGATGGTCATAAAGTCGGATCGGGGATTACAAATTTTGGGTTCCATCAAACTCGACTGATTATACCTGCTCTAATGGCTTGCCGCCCGCCGCGCTCCCTCCTTCCCATCCACCGACCTGCCGCTGATGGACTTCATGAGTCACTTACTGGAGAGTTATTTAATGTGCTATCAATTAAACATTTTTATTTTTATTCCCATTATCTTAAATTTTTTGAATTATACACATAATTCCAATAAAAATGAACCCAAACACGACGTATTTATGACATTACTGAGTTTTAAGCTTCTCTTAACATATTATATAAAAAGTATTGCAATCGTGGAAAGTAAACGGTCGCGAAATTTTGACGAATATATCAGTTTTGGAAGCCTCTGATTCAGAGAACAATGTGCGTAGAAATCCAATTATAATTTTCTTGATGCTTTCATGAAACATATGATTGAAAGGAAAACAATTATTTTGTGTATCGTACTGGAGTAAATGCGTTAGTTCTAGATAGTGCACCGACGTTCGTTACTTCGGGTTCCAGAACGAAACACTTAGGCTTTGGAGAACTTTTTGACTCCGGTTTTATTTCTGACACAATATTTATTTCCCTCTAAATCATGAAATATGTTTTTATGCTGTTTATGATACGAATGAAACAATAAGACATCTTTGTAACAGCAGGTTTGGTTATTCGTCTGAATGTCAAAAATAAAAAAAGGTAGCCGTTAAAAAGTTTAGATTTAACTTCGATTTTTCGTCAAAATATTTTTTTCTTATGTTTTCGGAGGTCAACACATAAAATTAAGACATATATGAACAAAATATATATAATATAATTCTAGAATTCTCAAGCAATTCTCTGAATAATAGATTGAAGTTTCCAAATACAGTCACTGTACGTTTCTAAGAGCAAAAATATCCTTGTATGTGTTATATTTTATTGTTGTCAGTTATTTTATATAAAATATATCAGTTGCTTCTCTAATATTATAAAGAATTCATTCATGTTCAAATAAAATTCATTCTTTTTAGCAGCAGTTCGATAATTTTTAATTTAAAAAATTACCAGGAAAACAAGAAAGGAGGGGAAAGAACGGAACTACAGGCTCAGATATCAACAATAAACTCAAACAAAAATAAGTTACTAAGATTTTCTAAAATGCTCTTTCTTCATTTTTCCGGTTATAACTTGATAATACATTTTCTATCTTGAATGGTTTGTATTATACAAAAACTTACCATTTTCTTAAATATTTCATGGTAAATATGTTAATTTATAATATTTCTGATCTTAATAAGACAAAAAAGCCTAAATAATATATAGTTTACTTTAAACTAAGTTAACATATGTACCATATTTATGTATTCCCTCTTATTATATTCCTTAGCGCTAAACACCGTCAACAAAGTGTTGTTTTATTTTTTATCTTTCTTTTCTCTTTGCTACTCGATTCAGAATTTTGTGTACACGTAAATGCAGGAACGTGTTGGTAAAAATCCGAGAGAGTCTTCTGTCACTAAGCAGGATACCTCGCCTGCTCCACCAACTCTACCACGCACACACTCCCAACAGGCAGTTACCTATACGTAATTATGCTATTCGATTCGTATTACACGGCCATAATTTGCTCCTCTAACGACGCAGCAATTTTTCCTCCCATATATTATTATAATGGGAATTGCGTCTCGATAGAGTTTTTTTTATTGAAACACGAAGGGTTTTCCGAGTTCTACGATAAATTTCATTATATTAGCGAACAATGTAATTATTTAGGTAAGAACATTTCCCCTTCTGAAGTATAATTATGGAAGAGTAATATGCGTAAACTAGAATAATTTATCAGCTTCAGTACTGTGATTAAATTGTAAAATATTTCAGTGGCATTAAATTCCTATCATTTTCTGATAATACAGAACTAAATGGAGTCAAAAATTTTAAAACAGTTCTTTCTCGTTTATTTTTCTTCCTGGTACTCTTTATTACAATGGCATATTTTGGAGCAAATAGAATGTTTTTTAAGTTTTGAAAAATTAAGCCTATATTATTTCAGTAACTGCGTATTGAAATAAGTGAAAAATTGTTTTCAACTTTCTGTGACTAAAATGTAACGTTACGCTTCGCACGCAAACGTATTTTACTGTTATTAAAAAATAAAAATAATGGTACTTCTTTAATTTCATTTAACAACCTATTTCATTTATTTGGTGAGAGAATTCTCATTTGACAGACTATTAGAACAGTTCTAAATTTTAAGTTACTAGGTTATGAAACACTAATTATCTTTACAAAACTAAATGCAAACTATCACAGTTCAAACTTACTAATTACTGTATTGCATGTTTCTCACTCTTTTGCAGCCAATAAAGTCAATGATGTAATGTTGACATATTATTGATAAAATAGCCAGTTTCGTTGTGTTATGAAAGAACGATACAGGCTCAATTTCTGAACAAATCACCTTAAATAATATGTTCGACGTCTCGATGAAATCATGCGCAAGAAACTAAATTTTTGATCCGCTCGAACAACTTCAATTTTTAATGACATCAAACAAAAACAGGCACACGTGCCTGTTTTATAATGATATTTGTTCTTTGAAAGAAGAAGAATAGGAGTAATTTTTTCACATTTTTTGAGTTTGTATTGATTACTCTTTGATGTGACGTTGTTTTAGTAATTATTAGGTAATGAAAAAAGCGACAATGTAGCTAAGAACTCATCTTCCCCACCGAAAAGTAATTTAAAGAATGTTCAAGCAGTTGGTTATAAATATTTATGATTGTTCTTAATTCCTAGAGATTAGGAGAAAGATGATGAAAAAATAAAGTGATCCTGTAAGGTACATGTGTAGCGTAGCATAGAAGACCAAAAAATGAATTGTGTGAGAGTTAGGGATAATTTTAACCACGGTATGCTGAATGAGAAGATAAGAGAATATTGATGTCTCCTTTTCCTGCTAACAGTAATTCCAGTTTAAGAATTTTTTCCGTCATGTGCAAATAGAAAATGTCACCTTTTATTGTTTCACCCTAAAATATAAAAATCTCAGGCCAACTACACAACATTTTTTATCAGGCACGCATTCAATATTAGTTTGTAACCCATAAATGTTTTTGATCTTTAAAGAAGAAATTAAGACGCATGCTTCAATTGGAACTGTCATTCACGCTTTCGCAACAATATTCGCGTCGAATTTGGAGAAACAATGAGATAGCGTATCTGATACTTGGAAGAAAAAAATGGATTTATTTAAATCTTTAAACAAATACGTATAGGAGACTGAAAAAAGTAAAAATTGATACATCTTGGAGACTAGAGGAGAAAATAGTTGTCGAAAATGAGATACGATGTGTTAATATAGAGTGAAAAAAAGAGGAAATGATAATGCCTGAAGGATACCTATTACGACAAACATCAAATTAATGGGTAAAAAATGGAATGTTAGAGCAATTTGTGATGCAAGGTTTAAGTAGATATAATTTGAAACGCTATAGAGTCAGAGCTACGATAATATTATGATAATATTTTGACGTAATGGAAGAAAAAATCTCGAGTTAAAAAACTTGACTTCCTGACTATAGTTTCTATTACTACAAAAGTTCATTCAACTGCTTTCAATTCAATGTAATAATTTATAACTTGTCCATTCGTTGCTTTTGGTTTATTGACAAGAGCTAAACACATAAAAACAACTTGTTGCCAAAGAAAATAAAAATTATTTTTATCATACTGTTTTGAAAATAGTATCTTATAAAATCATGGTGTAAATAAATGACGTTATAAATTGACCTACTATAGGGCTCCGTTACGGGACAGACATTAATTGTAATGACCACAACCTGGTAGATACCCAATTTCGGAACAATGTTCCGCAGCGTCCAGTTCGTTATGATTAATGTTTTATCACAATGCATATCTTACACGTGTATAATTGGAAAATCACGACGAGAACACTTCCATATTTTCAATAATAGCAATTTTCGATAAGTAATTATATTGTTCGGTTTCTCTGAGATGCAAATGATGACGAAGTCATGTCAGAGATAGATGGATAATTGTGTCATAGAATTTTTGTAAAATTCTGAATCATTTGGACGTACGTATCGACCACCATATGTGTAGTGCTAGTATATTTGCTCACTATTCATACTGCTGAGCGGATGAGTGAGGATTCGATTCCCCGCTCAGCCCAACTGGATGAGATTCTCAGTAGGGGTTTCCTCCATCTGACCTATGTCGGTACCCCATATTCCACGGTAAATCATCATATCTCCTTCCCAATTCATTTGGTTACGTGAAACAGAAAATCTGAAGCCTTGGACTTCGCCTCATGATCAATGAGACGTCAAATAATTAATAATTATGAATAAGTGAAGAACACATTTGTAATAATACCATACATATAATACAAATAAAAACTTATAGGGAGAGGATATTCAATCTTACTGAGAGGAAATTGAAGGTAGTAATACTTAAAATAGTGTTTATTTATAATTAATAATTAGAAGAATGTTCAATCATATTAATAATTCATATAAAATGGTATGTATTTAAAATGTTTCCTTATACCTCGTATAACTAACAGATAATTTATATATTTTTGTGACATTACACCATTTACAGTAAATTTTATAAAACCAAAATAAAAAAATAGACGGAGAAGTGTATTACATAAGCACACAATATTCCTCACAAATCAGAATAATACTGATAAACATGGTTGAGACGAAAAATATCTATCAGAAGAACCGACAGTGGTGGCGTCTTTTCCCTTCGCATTTCAATACAAGTAGCATGTAAGGATGCAGGTCTCGTAACTTTTTATTTACAAGCATACCTCATGACTTTAATCTGATCTAATCCAGAAATGGAGTATTAAATATTAAAACGGGAAATATTTTGGTGAGATCTGTTATTTAATTTCAGAAATTCATAGTTATTGCGGACTGGTTAGCACACGTTCCTACGCCATTCATTCTGGGATCGTTTTGTTTATGGGGATGATAGTGAGGTATTTCATTTATTCTGTCACATTTGCAAGGGTTCGATGAAAATAAAAATCTAACTCTCCTATACTAGCCCTGGGCTAGATGTGGCAGTGTCATTAATACTAATGTTTTCATATATCTCTTATTGGGAGTTAATTTAATGTTTACATTTTATTAACAATATTTTAAGGATCTAATAATGGTGCGTTAAAGAACTTTTTGTATTGTATTAAATATAAATTTGTTGATATTCTGTGAACATTATAACCAGTAGCTCACTTTTATTATTTCAAGGGGGCATGCTACAATTTTGCTTTAGGTCTCAAGAATGATTTTTTTTTTTTTTTTGCTCCTGGAGAGTAAATATTGTTGTCCACGTGGTCCATGTATTTTTGTCAATAAATGTAATTATTTATTCAAAGTTGGTCCTATGAAACATTGTTGAAGACAAATGAAAGAAACCCCATACGACCCTTTAATAATACGTTTGTACCCGATAGGAATTCGAATAAAAGTGAGATGAAAGGAAGGACGAAGGTCACGTAACCGAATCTCGGTCGTTCGTTCGCTCGTTCGTTCCACGCGCTCTCTGCAGAGGTAACAAGTGGCTCAAGGTCGTCTTCGGACGTTGTGCCGCTGTTCCATTCAGGAGCCACACGCACTCAGCCATGCGTCCACTCCCAAGCTCATTCTCTCTGCACTCGACCTCTAATGACTCCACGATCAACATTTACGTTACACAATAACATTAAAACACGTTATTCCTTTCAGTTACGATGTGTGAACATGGAGGAGTAGCGATTTTAATGAGTCATCCGTATTCAACTAATATTTCCTTAACTTCATCCCCAAGCATGAAATTAATTTTTACGACAAGTGTTAATCGTATTTTTCAACTGTTATACCTTAGTCATTTTTATTTCAATTATTGTTAATTTGGGTCATTATGAAAATTACTTAATATTCAAGGGCTGAAGATATTTTACACTCTTCTCTTATCGGTTTATAATTTTCAGCAACTTGTTAAACAAAGTGAACATTTTTTACGCAAAACTTCTTTTAACAATAAAGTTTTCCACAAACACAAAACATTATTCAATCGGGTTCTTTAATATTTTTTTGTATTCTCAAGAAATAGTTTTAATGGTTAGTATTTAATGTTTAACAACACAAACCAACACTTCTTCCCTATTTATTTTGTTTGGTGTAAGTACGGCTACTCACTAGTGATTTTGAGACGCCACGACGATCGCTACGGCAAATAGTGGTGCGCGCACTACGACTAAGTAGTATGAAAATGGATTGAGATAGATTTTCTAGTCTCTTTGTGCTTGTTTTCAGTGAACGAAGAGAAAACTGGAAAGAAAATATTGGGTGCATCCCCTCCTCTGAAATTACAACCAAGGGGTAATTTCATAAAACTTCATCTTAGTTTGAAAGAACACCCTGGGAAATTTTTCGAATACTATAGAATAAGAGCTGATAGTTTTGATTCCGATTAATTTGACATTGTCGGGTACGATCCAGGATCTACCCAGATCATTTTCGTCATCCGACATACTTAACAAGAAGCAAAGAAACACAACAACCACTGAACACAAGCATCTTTGAACTTCAGCATTGGTGAACAACCAGTCGCTGCCGCAGGTGCGCGCGAGGTCTTTCATTTATGTGATTCCCATTTCTTCTCGCGACAGTCACGTCTCGTAAAAAATAGAGTCTGTTGCATCTTTTAGGTCTCCGCGATTTTCTAGTCGTATATGCTTGGAGTCGCATTGAAAGCTGAGTGTTCCATTCACACGTCTAAATAATAGAGCGATTGAAAATCGAGAGTTCATAGACGCCCTAAGAGCAGACCTAATGGCTCTGTCAAACTAACCCTAATAATGATCGAAATTTTATGTTGCTATTTTTATATTTGATTTCTGAGCTACAAGTGGTATCTCGGGCGGGCGGTCACTCACAATCGGTCCTGGGAATGTTAGTTACTATCTGAAGGAATATCTACCTGAAAAGAGCAAGAATGAGATATCTTGTTTTCGTACCTAACACTCTACCTTAACGTAGTAGTAGCGTAGGTAGAATTAAATCTCTACAATATCTAAAATCGACATAAATAAACAGAATATGTTATTATTGCGATTTCTACTTGAAAATCATACCTCGCCGACCATTTAAATGAAATAATCGCATTCATAATTGGTGTAATGGAGGAAACACATATTTTCAAAAAAGACCAACTTTAAATTCCCGAAAGTGATGAAAGATTAGTAGTAAATTTTCCATCACTTCTATTTATAGGTCACCGACATTTGAGAAAGATATTTCGCTTTTTCTGAGGTAAAATGCATAAATCATGAAACAGTTGCGCTCGGTCGCCATACTTTTACATGCTGTCGTGCATTTCAAACGAACGAGTTCCTTAATATTATATATACCATACTATTAACAAGAAGATGCAAATTAAATTACGTTTTTGTTCATTATAATTCATGTTGTATTTTAAAGAAATTAGAATTAAAATAAAGAAAACAATTATACATCTCGAACTTGACGAACTTGTAGTGCTGGTCCGACTTGAATACTTTCTTATAACGTAGCTGTGCGAGAAAGATTTAGCAACAAAATTTAGGAACTTTTTCTCGTTCTATCCGCCGAGCCCTCCCACCACCACCTACGTCGTAAATCGTATTTCAATCCGGATCTTAGCGGATTGCTCCACAACACAGTGGGACAGAGTGAGGTAAAAATGGGACATAGACAAATCAACTTCTTTTGGGGGTTTGGGCACAATGCATACGTGGTTAACAAGTTGAGGTTGAGCAAATTGCTCTTTTTTTGTCTGAAAATATTAATATTGCCAAAATTGACCACTTTGATTCTCGTTGTTCTTTCATCGCAGTCTGAGAGTATCTGGGAGTACAATGGCTGTTCTTTGCGACGAAGTACTGAAAAGTATCGTCCAAGTGCAATATGATTTATTTTTACATAACTTAAATGAAGAGAGAACGAATGCGTACTTTTTAAGATTAAGTTGTACATCGACCAAATGCTCCTAGACGTACAAGAAGTAGATGTACAGTCGAAACCATTTGTTAACTATTCTACACTCCGCGGCAAAATTAGCGGTGCAGTAAATTCATCGCTCCATAACTTCTACGTTTTAAAATTTATCATTACGAATTTTGGACTGACGAAGTTCCTATGTTTTATCAGTGCACATCCTCATTGGGAGGTTCCAGTGCCAGCCCCTTGGCGCTGAGATACTCATAAAACGTCATGGGGTGTAAATTTTGAGAAAATGAAGTAAACATGACATTTCAAAATGTCGGGGAGAGCTATTCTCGCGTATCCAGACTCAATAATGTACACTCCATCAGCTGACATTAAAAAAACACCCACATCTGAAAACCTCCTACTCCTTATCCCCCCTTTCTTCTGAAGATGGTAACTTGCAGATTTTTCCAAACTACTAATGACAGTGTGTGCTTATCCAAGAAATATGGTTTACGTGTTTTCTCACCAATGAGAGAAACCCACTGCGCCGTTCAACATTTCACTCCTTTCGGAAAATTTGACTTTTCTCGCGTTAAAATCGATTAATTCGTGATAAAATGCGTTACATTTGGTGGAAGTAAGCAGTACATTTGAATAAAAATTTTAAGTACCTTCACGAAACTACTATCCCCATGCTCCCAATCATCACCCTGAATGACCGCGAGAAAATGTTTTACGTAAATAAGATATAAGATAGGGGATTGTTTGGTATATCCCAATACAAATGTTAAAGCTGAAGGCGGATTTTTATCTACTGCACCAAGAAGTATTTGAAGCAAAAGATCAATGATATACGACAAATAGCACAGTTACAGAAGAAAATTTGTTAGATTTAACTGAAGGTAGCGTATTTAAAAGCTCGGGAACAGATGGGATCCAGATCTTCTCAGACAGAGAGAGGCATGTAGTCGGCATTGAGAAATCGGTGTATGATGGAAGTACTAGTCATTCGCTGTATTGTCATTCACTGTAGTCATTCGCTGTATATAAGTATTTGAATCTTATGATTCGAAAAATATAGTGTTGAAAAGTAAAAGATTCAACAACTATGCGCTTGACACAGCAAGATTGTTAGAAGAAAAGTACCCTTGGCTTTATCTTCAGTGAAGTGTTCACAAAATGTTAGTTCACGGAGCTGAAAGTATAAAATCACTTCTTCCAAACGGTAAGCTCTCGGAAGGAGCGCAGAAGGCGCGACGTATGAACATAACTTGATGTTCAGAGAGGATAACGTCTTAATATTAGGACTGATTTATTTCAATGTCTAATTGTACCACCCGATACTCTCATCACCAGGCTCAAAAGTCCAAGAAAAGCTCAGATCAACCGCCCGAAGCAAAAAGTTTACTTATAAATGCAAATTTCACTGAAGAAAATGATAATTCCGAATAAATGTTGTAAGATGACATAGAAACTATTTTACAATAAATTAAGTACCACCTTCAGAGATTTTACATTAAAACTAATAAACAACATCGAATTTAGGTCTTTCATACGCGATTTCCAATAAGTAATGATTTCTCATTCTCTCGAATATTGAAGAAAACTAGGAAATGAGCACTCCAAATGGATTCGAATGCAAGCATTGCTCATTTCTCTTGTTAAAAAATACATTTGTAAAGATATAAGTGAGGGTTTTTAGTGGCAGTTATTTTAATCCCACTTTGAGGTCAAACTGTCCAACTGTGCAGCAACGAAAAAGAAAAGATTTTCACCACAAATCTAAATATTATAGATACAATCGTAGCGACAAGAAAACAACAGTTAGTGTAATTAAATCTCTTGCGGTGGGTTAATCATAGTTTTACTACTAAATGAAATAATTGCAATTAGAATATGTTCTTAAGAGAAATCGGGAGAAATGTTTTACTAAGAAGTTAAAATACGGAGATTTTTTTACTTTAGAACTTTGCACCGATACCTATGTCGATCTAGAAGTTAATACATCAAATTTGTTATAACTGTTACCGGATAATTTTGCCTATTTCCGAACTAAACCTATGCGAGTACTTTGCCTGTAATTTGCCTAATACCGAACTGAAACTATGCAGGAAAATGGGAGAAAGAATACTGCATAGAGAGACAGTCTGTTATGCGGATGGGGTCCTCATCGCTGTTCATTCTACAGCCCTTTTAATAGCGACCTGAAAAACTAGTCATTCTCAATCATGTAACTCAAAGCAGAAAGTAACACATACTTGCAAAGTAAACTTGGAAACTGTTTGATAGCATGACACTTGGACACAGAGGGTGCTGAGACACTCTGAAAACATTATAACTATTTCATCAAAGTAATAGAAAATAAATATTTACTCTTCCCCATATGTGAAAACGAAAGTGATATTTCAGTAAACAAGTTATCACTAAACATGAAGACAATACGCCGACAGTGGAGATTGCAATCACTATAAACTCACAATGCCTATGAGGATCATTGCTACATGCTGTCTTTTGCCCCACTATTAGCGGAGTTCCCGTGGCTTCACCAAAGTTAAGATTAAGATATTTTTTAAATAACTTTTTGATCCCCATCAGTATTATTAATGCTTTCTTTTGTCTAACATAATACAGGGAAAAATGTTTTGTTGTCGCAAAGCACTTTCTGGGTGATTGGTCGTTTATCGTAGAGTGATTTCGTAACACATAAATGACTAGCTGAATATAAATAAAGGTGTTGCCCGGGATTTTTCTTGCAGTAACTCGGGAAAATATAAAATCTATCTATATTAGAAGATCAAAATACTTTTAATAGCTGGTTTTCTTTTAAGATATATAGCATCCTCATTTTCAAATTCATAATAATACAAATTTAATACAAAAATTGACTGTACGTCAACTCGTGGGAGCCGCGCCCGTCAAATTTTGGTTTCCGAGGCATGATGCGGATACACCATTAAAATTCTTGAAAAACTAAACTATTCGTCGAAATTTTACAATTTAAAGACTTTTTTATCTTCGTTAAATGCACAAAACATATAATCCATTAAATTTTATGATTGATTTTTTCTTTCTTAAATTGAAGTATTTTAACGCTTTTATTTTTATTAACGTTTTATCGATAATGTAGGTTGGAGATAGACATATGCTCTCGCGGATCTTTTTGTTGAACTCTTTGAGGCAAACAATATTGCCATTTATACTTGTCACCTATCTCTAACCGTTTAAGCAGCGTAAGCAAATATAACTCTTTTTTTTTCGATTTCATTGACATTTATCTTCAGCATCATTTTCTATCTTTCTTTTCACACATTTTAAAAATAATAGTTTGCTTATGTTCAACCTGGATATCCAAACTATCTCCTTGTCATATTTCATCACGATTGGTCCAGTGAATTAGTCGTGATCAAGTAACAAATAGACAGATACATTCGGGTTAATTTATGTAATATACTATGGATAGTATGGATTAAAGGGTAATCAGCATTTTCACGCATGATAATTGCATCGTGGCATAGCCTACTATTATTTCCAAGCCATGCTGTACAACTTGGCAACAATAGAAACAACTGTATAAGCAGTCCTATGAGGACCACCGATGGCGAGGTAAATGAATTCTAAGATTCTTCGAATCGTTGCATTGTTGCCAAGTACATGTAGCACGGCTTGAAAATTTTTAGTTGATTGTGATGGTGGACATCGGATTCATCATGCATAACTGACACCAATAATCTCCATTAAGCAAGGTTATGTATTCCCGTACTCAGAGCATGCGTTTAAACACCTATTAAGCATTCCCCTTGTCAACCATGACTTCTTGTATGTATTCTCGGGAATCCATCCACCTTAATATTCCATATAGTATTGATTGTCTTTTAAACAATAAAATAAAAATTAACTGTAAATAACCTGGTTTTCGAGTTACCTCTCTGGCGAATTTCATCAAGTTTAGTCTACTAATTTAGGCAAAATAAATCTATAAACTTCCTTATTTATTTTATTAGTAAGGGTGTGTGTAGTAATTGATTTCGAGGAAAAATTTTATTGTTCTTGAAGAATATTCCAATCCATTATCGTTTATCATTATACTTCTTATCTGTACCAACCTAAATGTGGTTTTGGTCATTATCTCTGTAGTCCCATCCCAGATTGGGGTTTTGTCGTTTTTTATTGGAAACTTCGATTGAATGGCATTGATGGGGTGGCACCTTACTTCCGGAGAAGCTTATCGTAGAAGCTTAAAGTAGCTTATCGTCGTGGGTCAGGTACAGTTTTTAAGTACTCCTGGGCAGTAAATTATTGTTAGCACGAAATAATGTTGAAATATTTTTCCTGCGTTGATTACCTAATATTCCGAAGTCTTATGCCCATTTCAGTGCCCCTTAGTGCCTTCTGTTTGATACCGGTAATCCTATTCCGTCTGTATCTAGCTGAACGTATAGTAAGTCTTCGCTACTACGTAAGCGTAGAAAACCGATCTTATGCGTACGTTGGTAACGTTTCCATTCAGAATTCTTACAACATATTAATAACTTCACAGGGAATTGATCCTCTCCGCAGATTATGTTAGGAATCTTCTATAATCTATGGATCCTCTCCTATTACGACACGACATAACTATTATTTTCACGCATATTGCTGAGTTGAAGTCAATAATCTCTCATTTAATAAGGATATCGAATGATAGTAATTCTTAAATCCTCAGTAATTGTGCATGAATGATCAGTCAGTAGCATTCTTGGTCCATTATATATAAAATATAATCACCTTAAACAGACATAACTCTTATATTTTGTATTGATTTTGTAAAAATTGGGATTAAAAAAGTGTTAAAAGATTTCCTTTCATCTGTATAGAGAATTCGTGATATTACCATTCAATTCCTGTTGTTGAGTGCCCGTTATTACGCTCGCGTAAGGCAAGGACATTTTTGTAAATTAAACCACCTTAAATCTTCATTGGTCTCTACTCAGAATGCGTTAAGTAAGTCCGTCTTAATCGATTTGGTGTCATTGAAATGTTTACATTCACCACACTATTCAGTTAATATTTATCGTTTCTTATTTAACCTTAATGGTTAACCTAAAGCACGTAAGCCATCACTCAATTAAAAACGAAACGTGATCTCATTCAAGAAAATGCTAACATCTCTCCAGTTCTTTGCTTGACTAACATATCCTCTTTACCCACTCTTAAAGTAGAGCTTTCGTTTAAATACTTGCACTGGAATCGGCTCCGACCACAATGTTCGTATTTCCCTTGTTTCCTATGACGTCACAGATGAAACAGTACGATTTTAATTAGCGAATCACAGGAAGTATTGTCTCCCAGGAAAAGAACTTTTTTCGTTTCATTGCCTCTGTTTGTACAGATCTCGAACAAGTTTCGCTCATTAAAATGAATCATAATGTAAAAGCTCTGTAATCTGTATGGAATTTTTTAATTTTTCTGGCAATTTTTAATTTTCTAGATACCACTCCCCTTTCTCTTGTGCATCGTAGAGAACTTTTAAGAGTACTTCTTGACAGAATAAGGATCTATTTTGAAACAATTCCATTCCCTGGGGGTTCTAATGGCCTAAAAGTTGGAGAGCTCTAAAGACCCAATAACAAAAAAATTAAAAAATAATCCACGCAAAACAAGAGTTGTATAAAAACAACATAACATGTAGAACACAAGACGCAGCACCGAGCACCCTAGCACCAAACACAGTACGTGCATTAAACACAAAAACTTAGTATTCATATCCAAATTGAAAAATCCATAATCTGTATAATTTTTTTATAAATCAGGTTTCCAAATACTTTAATTGCAGGATTCTCCAGTTTTCGAAAGTTCTTTTGAGTACTCGCATTAATGTTTATTCACGAATCTTGGGAACTGGAGCTAGAGGGTTGGTACTCTTTCTGTTTTTTCCACAAAAGAATAAATATATTACATTTCAGTACGACTGATCAGAAATCATTATATGCTTCTAGAATAGCCCCTCTAACTATTTCAAACCAGTTTCAAAGAATGAAGATCATTGACAGTAGACTTATTAACCTACAGCCGATACATTCTTGAATATGTGATCCAATAATGAAATGTGAGACATCTTCTGTTCCCTTACACATGTATGTCGAATGGTAACATTTTAATTGTCGAGAAATGCGTTTGTGGTGTGCTCATACCATAATTTTTAAATATATTCAGGCGGCACAGTCGTGCCCAATTGATTTTCGTATGTAATACCCATTTAATACGAATTTGTTTCCCCTGCATACCTTTTATCTTGTTTTCCTTTTGTGACGTCCCGCAAGGCGAAATACTTGAGCGACTCCAATCAAGTATTCCCTTTTGTTCAGTCAAATAAATAAATGCCACAAATTCCACTTGATCTCAAAATGCTTTTATTTGCAGGGACCAGCTTTTATTCATGATGAATAAGCAACTTGAAATTGAGCAAGCAATTTACAAAGAAACGAATATTGAAACAAAGTAAGCAATTGAAAGTATAAATTAGCGGTTGTTAAAACCGTGTGACAGGCGTAGTATTTACGTCGTCAAACTTGCTTTTGCCGTGGTATCCTGCAACGTAGGTCCGGGATCCTCCGAGAAAGGCGGAGTGGCGTGGAACTTCTCCAGGGAGTAGGATCTCAATTGTGGCTGGTCCGCGTAGCTTTGATGGGCGTCTTCGCTTTCAGCGGAGACTTGGATCTTCCACACGGGTTCCAGGTCGTGGAAGGCGCCGTGTTGAGAAGTCTCGTCGAGTTCAGAAATATCCTTGCTCACTTGCTGTTCTTTGCGATGCCTAGGCCTTGACTCTGAGTTCTCTTATACAGAGGGCTGTGGCCGGCAATGTAAACATGAAAGAAGATGGCGTGTGATTGTTGTGTTGGAATTTGTCCGAAATACTTCAGCTCTTGAAGTGCGCGAGGGCGAAGGCGTGACCATGGGGGAGTGTAATCGGTACATGTTGTAACCGAAATGCAGTTGAGTTGTTACACCTTAATCCTCGTTCTTGTTATTTATTTGTATCAGTGCTTCTATCTTTTGAGTAGGATACATGTCCCTGTTTCTCATAACTCAAAGAATGTCTCGAAACAAAAGGACTCTCGAATCCTCACAATTCCTATAATGTAGACAAAAGAAATCTCTCTGGGAAAATGTGCGGTATCCGCGTATCCTGGAAACAGAAATCATGTTGTGGTCGCTACACGGTCCAAGTTCGAGAGGTCAATCTGAAGTCGATTCCAGCTCATTGTGAGCGGCTTTCGCTTGTTTCTCTGTCTCTTTTGTTTCCATTGTTTCATTCTTCATAATGGAAGGATATAGCTCGCTCCAAGTTGCGTCTTGTAATAAAAGTTAACTCATTATTTTTCCTCATTATTCATTTTATTCCTACATTTAACATTAACATGGCTCATATACGCTGATGCGAAAAAAAAGCAATATAAAATAACTTTTAAAAATATTTATGTTAAATACATAATTCTGTTAATATTAAATTATGTTGTGTTAAGTTTCGATAATACCTGATACCGTATGAGAACGGTCCGATTTCCTGTTTAACACATCAGCAAAATGATGCAGCCAAACAAAGTGGAAAAATTGTGTTAAAAGAGTTATATGAATTTTAAAGGTTTTATTAATACATGATATTCCAGTTTTTTTTCACATTTGTGTATATTGTACACGAAATATACTTTCGTTATACTTCGGTAGTATAATAAATCAATCTATCAATTATGTTTAATTATGATAATGATCTCGTGTCAGACTTGCTTCTGGAGTAGAGGACTTCTAACAGCATTTGCTGCTTCGGGAACGCAGCGTTGAGGTTCCTCTGTGCCCTGGTCGTTGCATACGACCAACGCTTGTTTTCAGGCTGACTCCTTATGACGGGGATTTTTTTTTGTAGGGCATTACGGCTCGTCGACATTAAAGGTCATTGGATCCCTAAAAACTTGTACAGGTAGGGAAAATGTAGTTACGCATTAGGGAGAGCCAGCATGACCCTCCCCGCGTGTGGGACTCGTCGAATGACTCAACCATACCCACTATAAACCCTCCTGAATTACAATATACCAAAACATATCTCAAAACATACTTCAACAATTTGAGGACCAAAAATGAGGAGTAGGAAAAAAATGAGGGGGGGGACAAAAATGAAAAAAACGAAAGATACCCTAGCCATAATAGCGTCGGGATCGAAAAGAACAAGAGGTGAACAAGGAAGGTCAGGAAAGAGAAAGGAACGAGCCTATTCAAGTAAGTGGAAGTAATGCCAGAGTCAGCACGGGGCCCCGTGTACTTACTAGAAGTAAGTCCCCTGGGGGGTTATGACGGGGATGACAAGAATGACATGCCAATGAGGTTAAATGATGATGAGTGAATATTGTGGTGCGAATGAAGTGAATGAATGGCGGGGGAAACACGTACTTACTAGAAGTAAGTCCCCTGGGGGGTTATGACGGGGATGACGAGAATGACATGCGAATGAGGTGAAATGATGATGAGTGAATGTTGTGGTGCGAATGAGGTGAATGAATGGCAGGGGAAACGGGAGTACCCCGAGAACACTTGCCGTGAACACCACCACCGCGAGTTCTACTTGTATCAGACAGGGTTTGAACCACCAGAGGTTCACCAGAGGTAGAAGGCGAGTACGCTAGGTACTACGCCCCGGGTCGTCCATGTTTAATTATCATTGAATATAATTTCAAATATTTTTCTTCAAGACTTGAAGGCGATAAAATCACCAGAGGATATATTTCGTCTATTCCTGTAAAGATTATATTACAAGTACAATATGTTGTTGTTCTTTTAAATGAGGATAAGAGTTTCCCCCTCATTGAAAATTGAGCATGTTTGAGGCGTTCTGTTTTCTTCAGAATGTGACAAAATATTAGATGACGTTTCGACGCAGCGACTTCTAGATAGAACTGACTCTCGCCGCCGTAACCTTTGCAAATACATATTATTTAGATGTAATTTTTTACATTAAAAAATATTATCTGAGGCTAATTTTTAAAGAGCTATAAAAATTAATTACTAACGAAGTGGGACTTAAATAGGAAATTGAATGTAACAAAAATAATGAAATTATTTAGCAGACGTGCATTTAAATGAACCTGTATTGAAATGTACATATATCGAAATTATTTTCCTTCTTTACCTTAAAAACGTGGAGAAAACACTACAAAAGATATATCTCATTGTTTTCTTCGTACGTCATTCCCATTCTGTGACTCTTTACTCCCAAAACTGCTAAATCAATGCATGAATAGAGATTTCACTTACAAAAACTCGACATCTTTTTGAACCACATAAATAACTCGTTTTCCAAAACGCTGATGTGCTGGAAATATTTTTAACAAGATAATCAAGTTTTATATAATTTGGGTTACATTGATAAAAATGTATCATTCGATCACTTACATAACATTGATCAAGATGAGCTAACTCTAGCGTCTAGCTGATTTTCTATAGTACAGCTGCCCACTCGCGTTAAAGCGGAATTTTTTAATATTTATCTCTTAATTACAATGACGTGTTGAAAAAAATTATCTTGTCAACGGTGTTTTTAAGATAGTTTACAGCACATTAATTTCATAGCACAATTACATTGTAGCTACGGTGGAGCGATTTCAGAAAGAGACGTAAATTCTGCTTTCAGAGTTGGGAAAGAGGAAATGAGTAGTTTTATTTCTTGAACTCAAATGCAGTTAGGAATTTTTACTTTTAGTTTCAAATTCAAGAGTGAAAAAATTCGTTGAGAAGTACCAAAATTATGCATTAAGAGGTTGGATGGAAGTGGATTTTTGTAATCTCTCCTTTCGAAATCACACGAAAAATCACAAAGGTTTTATTTATTTGTTTCAGATGGAGAGGAGGGGTAGGGAGCGGATCCGTACTCCAAGAGTGTCGAAGGCTCAGTTTGGATCAACCATCATCCTGTGTGTCCTGGCGCTTGCTTCTTCTTCGTCGGCCTCCGGAGATGCCGCGCAAGGTACATTAATAAAAGTGAATTACTTGGAATGGCTGTTGCATGGAAATCGAACAAAGTAATAAATGAAACTATTTGAAATTTCATATGACACTCTTAAGGCTTATTACAAGTAAAGTGCAAAGTATGGTTAATATTGATGAATTACAAGATAGGACAAGCAATTAAAATTGGTTGCTAATCAGTTGATGTAAATCTTAACTTGCATGACTGTAGTAAAGCTTACTAATGTGTCCATCTGAGTACGGGAGTCGGACAATCCACTGAACTAATCATGTACGTGACCGAATCGTAGGAACAATATTATATAAAGGCTGTGAAGAACATTGTTTTCAAATACATAACACAAAAGTGAAATGAATACAAAAAAAATCAGAAGCTGTGTTTATTTCTGTGTAAAAGGTATTTTTCTCCTGTCTGAATTTAAAACAATTCGTAATTACCAACATGTTAGCATATAGTACAGAAAAGTGTGACATTTTTGTAGGTTTCCTTCGTGATATTTATTTTTGAAATAAACAAAGCGGTAAATTTAATTTCACGAAAGTAGAAAGAAATATGGAAACTAATCTATGAATTTATAATATTGTATAAGAACTCCAGGCAACGCCGGACAACATGAGCAAAATATCCAGACCTGTAGATAGATGTTTTAATGCCCCCTGAAGGGTAAAATATACCAATTATCAGTTCCAATTCTTTAATAATAGTGAATATAAACAGGATAAATATTGAGTGGACAAACTCCAGGAAATGATTCCTGGCGGAAAAAGGAACAAGAAAGTTGATGTCAACTTTTGTTTAGAAATTGACGCATTGTCCACAATATGGCAAGAAGTACTCGTACATTACATGGTATTAATTTATTAATTTCTAGTATTATTTCGTTGATGTATTACCGATGTAGATGGCACTGATGAACACATTAGCCTTTGTGTTGCATATTGTGTGATTTCATCAACGTAGAAGCACAATGGACTGTTATTCATTTCTCGTGCTTGACCGTAGACGAAAACCATCTTAGTTTTCTCCTGGAATGAAAAATAAAGGCTATTGTGCTCCTATGTAGATGAAATCACACAATTTGTAACACAAAGACTAATGTGTTCATCAGTGCCATCTATGTTGGCAATATATTGATGAAATAATACTGCAAATTAGTAAATTAATACCATGTAATATACCAGAACTAATTGCTTTATTGCGGACTAACCATCCATTTGCGAATATATGTTTATTTTAATTTTTTTGTTCCCCATCCTCTCAGAAATCACCCCTTGAAGTTTGTCCTCTTACTTTCTGTGTACGTCATGTATACTACAACTTCTCTTAAATAATATTTAGAATCATAACAAATTTCTGTAAATGGTATCAATCTCCACTCATTTACTGCACAAATTTTTGCCGAATAATTGTTTAAATACGCTACCAAGAAAATTGTTTCCGGTTGTATATTTCTTATATAAATCGCAGTATGATAAATGTATGTATTTTGTGATATTTTACTCCTTTTATTCGTAATTCTAGTGCTTGTCTTTCGAATTTCTCTTTAAAGCTTTATCGCAGTCCAAAAAAAATACTGACTCATCGTAAGATGCGTAAAAATATATTACATCACAAGTTATCGCTAAAGACTTTTGAGACTTCGGAATTATATTGGTTCAGCCATTTTATGCAGGACAAATTCAGTTAAACAATGTAGCTATGAGTAGAGTATAGTTGTATTTTTCTTCAGTTTCCTGCATAATATAGTTGCATATAATATAAATTTTACACAATTATTCAATATTCTATATGACCCAAACTTTCTTTTTCTATCAATGTTTTCCTCAACGTTTCTACTAACGATTGAATCTTCATCAGATGTAAATTAAACAAATTTACAATACATTGTTATATAACAGTTGTTTACATGCAGTTAAAATTAACGCTATTCATAACTATAATGTACTTTTAAAAACTATTTACTATCAGTCCAGCGATCCTTAAATATCTTCGTTAAGTTCATTTACAGTTTAAGATTCTAGAAAATGTTACAGCCAGGTTTACACTGTGAAGAAAAAAATCTTCGAATGAAGTTGAATATCTGTTTTATTACAAATGTGTCCTAAATCGGGAATGATGAAGTACACTCAATGACATTTTGGAATTAGTTGATTTTTCTCTATGTGAAATTCTTGATGATGTTATGTTATCATTTTATTACAATCTTTTTGGACATTATTCATCGTCTTTACCTGTTTACATCTTCACAACAGGTGTATTTCCGTCTTCAGGCGTCCGGCAGCACCAGTATTCGAACCAGGGTACCTTGGTTCTTAAGACGAGGACGTTACCATTGGGCCACTGCGACCCGGCTGTGTAGGTGATACGTTCATCCTCTTGTGTTGTGCTGCTCTAGTATTAGTACCCTTTATTATTGGCATCCATATGACGATTGAAGGATGACTTATTGGATTACTAGCGGGCAGATGTATGCGGCCTCCTTGATCTTCCGTATTTTTAGATCACTTTCTCTGTCGATCGGGGAGGCCTTTTCCCATAGGATGCAATGTCCGTTTTCCAAGGCGTGGTCAGCTAAACTTGACTTGAAGGTTTCCGCCTGACGGACGGCTTTTTAGTGTTCTTTTAATCGCACGGGTAAAGGTCTTCCTGTTTCGCTGATGTGTTCTCGATGATAAGGTACCCTAGTTCGAATACCGGTGCTGCTGGACGCCTGAAGACGGACGTTGACAGAACGGAACGTTGCAAAACAGAAATACACTTGTTGTGAAGATAAAAACAAGTAAAGACGATGGAAAATGTCCAATAAGATTATAGTAAAAATGTCAGTTGATTTTATTGTCATATCACTTTTCAGTTTGAGGCAAAATTGATAAAGTGCGAAATATATAAAATTACGATTGATTTCATACAATATCGTTCTAGTAAATTGCTAAATCACCAATCCATCCCATCTAAAAGAAATATTGACGAACGTTCGTTGTTTATAGTCGTCCGATATAGGTTACAATAATACTAAGTCCAGCTACCAAGAAAAAATAACTTAGTTTACTCCAGCTAGATACCAATGACACTACGTGTCATATATGTGAACTATCATTAAAAATGAAATTAAAAGAATATATATTTCCCAACTGAAAGTGGTTTTCTAATTCCTGTTGCCAAATGTTACTGTCTTATGCACAACGCCTATGGGTTTAGGCATCCCGCAATACACAGATGCTCTGTTGACTGCGTCTAAGCAGAAGAAAGGAAATTTATTGCAAGTCAATTTCATTGGTATTCCACTATAATTTCATCAACTATTAATTACAGATCACATATTAAAATGACCAAAATTTTTTAAAAAAACTGTTCCAACAACTTGAATGTTTTATGGCTGTTAAGACAATAGCTTGATTTGTGCTTCTTTATCTGTTGGATGATTTTAGCACAATTTTACTCCAATTGCAAAACTATTTCATAAATAAATTGGAACTTTTTAATTATTGCATTATTTATTTATATCAACAAAAAGTAATTGTTTAATTTTCTTCACTGCACTTCTCGTGAACACTTAAAGAATCTTCCATTTAATTTAGAAAGAGAGACGTTAAATTATCCACGAAGTTCTACTTTGTTGGGCAGTTTGAATATTTTCTTGCGCTAGAACTTGTCTACAATATGTGAGAGCGTTTAAAATTAATTTTATTTTATAAGTCTTTTCTCCGTAAATGTTACGCGTTAATGTCGAAGAAAAGAGAACATAATTTTCGGATTTTTATTCACTGTAAATACATTTGTTGTTAATTGCGCTACAAGGACGATCCAATAGATATTAGATTAATTAGCCAATGCAAAGTTGCAATGAACTACTGTGAAATTGAACATGAGTTTAACATTCAAGATAATAAACTTGACTAGCTTAAACAAGAGTCAATTAATCTTACATTAAACTCTTTTGACATTATTTCCTGGTTCTAGTATCTTATATATTTATCTTCTTTATACGAATATTGATTCATTCATAATTAACCCGTCCATTTCACTCCAAATGTCACAAAAATATTAACCTCTCATGCTGAAAATATTAACCACTAATATGTTTTCTCTGAGCAGGATTTCTCGTTCTATTTTAACAAATTAACTGATTGCATGACTTTAATAATAATAATAAATTTATTGTCAAAAAACAGTACAGACTGCGTATGACCACGTGGAGGACAATAAACTAATTTACTCTCCGGAAGCAAGCAAGGGACCATCCCATCAATTCCGGTCAAGGGCCCTAAGGCAGAGGCGGATTCAAAAATTTCAGCAAAAGTTCCTAGATAAGATAAAAAGTTAGCTACGTTATAATACATATATAATGTCAATATGTTTGCAATTTAACGCAAATATGTTTGAAAATTTACATGTACAAGTTATTATCGAACTATAGATTATTCTGAGTATAGAGTTTAAAAATCATAAGAGTTGAAAAAACACAAAATTCACGATTTATTGTTACAATAAACACGCCCCTAGACAAAGCCTAGAGAACCTGTATAATAAATCCTACCCGAAGGAAAAACGGAGGAAAACCCGGGCCAGGATGGGAAAAACCCGGGACAGGATGGATGATAAGTTCGTTCAATTAATTCAAAGCCTATTTTAATAAAAGTTTAAGGGATGTTTTCCACTCTGGTTTATGCGCTTTAGTGGAAAATTAATATAGTCGTGTAATTCATGATTCGAATACATGATTTAGATTTTTAGAGTATGAGGAGGGTATTATGTATTTACCATGACAAACGATAAAAGATTAATTCCTCAATACTTATTCAATGTAAATTAGATCTCTTCTGCATTCCTAAACCAATCTAAAGTTAAATACATTTCAAAAAGAAATATAATAAATTTTTATCATCTATGAAGGGGGACACGAATAGAACAAAAATACTGGAACCTTTAGTGAATGAAATCTGTTTTCTGCATGTTATGTTAAACTCTGGTCATATTTTGTTACACTCTGGTCAGTGAAATTATAAGAGAGTTCACTCACAATCACAATATTTATTTTTTTATTTCATATCAGTAGACATTACATGACTTTATTTTTTGACATAAAATAGAAACATATAATGTATCATCGTCAGTTGCTATTTACTATCTAAGGTCTTCTTTAATAGACCAAATCCCTTCGATTAAATACTTCATACGTCTACATTTATCCTTTATGCTTTGTACTTGTTTATCCAACGTCTCTAAATTTTGTATGTCCTTCTTTCTCTTAACATGCAAATTAGATAGCACACTCCTCTCCATAAATAACATAATCCCACTACATATGCTGCGTAGTTGTTTGTCCGTGCCCACGCACACATATTCCCCGCCATTTACGATATTAATCGTAGTATATACTACTGTCCGTCTCCATGACCTATTAGACCTGTAGCTTAAGATACCCCACTGTAAACTATTTTCAATTTTTTCGTGCAAATAGTACATCTTCTATGAAGTCTATCCTCTTCCTTTTGAGAAATTATCCCACCTGCCAAACTAGTAACTTTCTTTCGTCAGTCTTTATCCTGTATTTTTATCACTTCTCCATCCGACAGCAACTTTTTATCCCGTCTCATTCTTGCCATATATGTCAGATGTGAATGTATAATAAAATAGCTAAACCTTGTTCGTGCTTAGGACCACCGTTCGCACCGTCGCAGTCCGCTTCGTCGCCTGCAATGACATCAACCACAGGCGCAGCACCCACCGGATCAACAGTTGCTCCTTCAGGAGTCACAGTGGAGCGCGTCGCTGCAACGGAAGATTCCACAGTGAATGAGGTAATGTGACCTATTTCCTATAACACCGGTGAATATTGCCATGATTTTCTAACCATAAAGTGATTCTTGTGTCATGGTAATAACTCTGTTTTTATCGCTCCTTCTGTTTTTCTATTGATTGATAACACCGTCCCACAAAAAATACCTGTACCAGAGACCCGGGTATATGGATTCGACGTACTTTTTGATGCTGAGAACGATGTCGTTGTTCCCAGAAAGATCTATCGTGTCAATTTTGAGTTATCGCCGAATTACATCAGGTTTTAATGAAAAAATGGCAATTTTACAAGTTACGTAGAGGTGTCCTGGGTGCAAAAAACACAAAGGAAAGCTAATAGAACATTATTTAAACTAGGATTCATTAAAATTTTAAATAAAATTATCCCAACTGGCTTAGCGGTGTCCCCCAAGGTTCAGCACTTAGACCAACTTTCTTCTGAATGTATTCTCCCGGAAAACTGTTTTGTTCCAATTATTCAATATTTAATAAGATGAAACAAGGCACCCATGAGCCAAACATATGAAATTTTCCGTATTATCAAAATACAAATCATGTATGTTACGAATACCTTTTTTTGCATCTAGGGAAATTCTTACACAACTCTNATTTTTTCATTAAAACCTGCTGAGATAATTTGGCGATAACTAAAAATTGACACAATTGATCTATCTGGGGACATCGGCATCATTCTCAGCATAAAAAATATGTCGAATACAAATACCCGGGTCTCTGGCACAGAGATTTTTGTCTGGGGATGTGTAATTCTTCGTATTTTTTCTGCATTTGAAGGTCTATCGTCCAGATTCGAATATCTAAGCTCTGTCTGATGACGATTGTTAACGCATTCTCTCTCATTCTACCTGTGTCCTTCTGCCTTTGAATCCCTAAGGCCGGGATCACCGCAGCTGACACAAATCGTGACAAGCCAACGACAGCAGCGGTTGCGATCCTTTTAGACCTCGCGGAACACGAAATTCAACATACTAACTTCCACGGACTACTAAGTTCATTTTTCTTTTGTCGATGAGTACTTTTGTCGAATAATGGTCACAAGGCTGTCCATGGCGTATTCATTAAATGCGTGTATTTAACATAACAAACCTAAAATCCTTTTTAATTCTAAAAACTTGTAAACACTTATTTAACCAAACATACATACTCAATTGATGCAACAAAACCTTAAGAGGTTGAGATGTTCCGATATCAGGATTTTGTCGGCACCTGATAGGAATTCAAAACATCAGAGAAATGTTTTCAATGTTTAGTATCTGTCTCCTGTTTCTGAAATATGATTCGAAAAAATTTAACAATCATTAACCATGATTATAACCACCTGAACAATTTATGACGTACAAAACCAGTGTTTCATCATAAGATCAAAAATTACAAGTTGGCGACCGCTGAACAAGATCACTTCTACCCTGAGTTCAGTACGTAACTTTTTTCTTTTTTTGCTTTATCAATATTAAGAACATTAAATTAAGTTTATGTATATAATACCTCACGAAACTACATTTAATGTCTGGATATTTTTTTCTTCTTTATTATTTTTTAATATGTCAATTACGTATACAGATAAAAAAAATAAAAAATTCCAGACTTTTACATCAGACATTATTCATGTTAGAAGTTTGTCAGCTACCTCCCTCACACATTTTGATGTACAACGAACATGAAAATTGAACATTTTTATGTAACATTATTTTTTCAATAAATTAAGGGGGTTTGTTAATATTTATTTGAAATTAATTAACATGAGCTTTCAAAAAAAGGTTTATCAAAATAACAGTGGTACAGATCCGATGGATGGGTCACCTACAGTTAGGCAAAGATATTAATTTTATAAAGGTTATCTCAGTTCCGTGATACGTTCACTCGTATTGATGAGTTGACGTAGTATTTTCCGAGCGTTTTATTTATTTCCGTCCAAGCCCTAATACATGAAAATTTCGTTATAAACAACTAACATATCTTATATAAATAAACTATCTGATTCTTGCTTTACGTTTCTATTTAAGATTCCGCGAGGCTGGCGCGCATTGTCGCCTTTTATCGTGTGGGAAATGGTTCGGGTCCTAATGTTTGCTGTTTTGCCTTTCTACCACTATATTCATTCCATATAATGGTTTATGCAATGGTGGTTGATGTCTGAGCACTGTCACGCGTGAGTCACGCACTGAGTGCCCACTATCAAAAATAGACTTTTGCCACGCGTAAGTTTTGTTGTAATACGAGGAAGTTTTGTTGTAATTAAAATTCGTTAAATAATCTGCTTGCCCAGAGGTGGCGTCTATTGAAATAATAAATCTTGAATTTTGTGTGATTTTAATATTTACGATTAATAAACCATATTTTCATAGTAATATTTTTTCATAATAATAAATACTTGTGAAATAACTTTTTTTCATTTTATCAATACAAATCGGTTGGTGTACTGTTAGTATTATAACATTATTACATATCAGTACCAAGGACTGCAAATCCGTCCAGAAGTGATGTAGAAGTGATGATGTAGCCTCAAATTCTGATTTCATTTCATTAGGAATGGGGAGGAAATTCACCACTCACCAGAGAACATCGTCGAGTGACTACGTTTATCAAACGCTTCCGGGCATCAATCCATATCGGATTAATAATTGCATAAACAGACTAGTGGCGTAAATGATGAGGATGTGATGATGCATGGAGAGTTTGGGTTCTATTCCTGTACATAATGCGAGTGTAGGTGAGATGCAATGTTACATTGCAACCTTACTGTGTAAAAAATATACATTAAATATTTCGGAAATCTTGAAAAAAGCGACACTATTGTCTTCCATAATTTTAAATTATTTAGTTTTAAATTTAATGAAAAATAGAAAAGAAAACACAGAAAAGTCACTCACAAAATGGACGAGACGTTTCGGCTGTCGCCATCATCTGTCTCGTAGATTATCTACATGACTGATGACTTTTCTGTGTTTTCTTTTCAAATTTTCAATAACTTTAAAACGCATTAAATATTTTTTATACTCAATACATGATGTGAATATAATAACACGAGTACATCAATTTTCCCATTCACTGCGTATTTTATCACCCCATTGTCTTAGAGGTTTTTTTGGCATGGATGACATTTCCCCGTCCCAGGTTGTTCTCATTTTTTCCATTGTGCACTTGGATCGGATTTGATCGAAAGGTTCCTTGCTTACTTCCTGAATAAGAAAGTAGTTTACTGTTCGCCACGTGGTCTTACGCAAATTTTTACAGTTATTTGGCAATTGTTATTTACTCTTTAGGGAACATTCCATGTGTGAAGGGGTCGCCCTAACGAAGTGCCAATCTTCATTTTAACACCTTTGAGCTACTTTATACTGAAAATTAGGAGAAATTTACAAATCATATTTATAGATATTGTAAAGTGAAAAAATTCATCTTTACGTCCTTTCTTTAAACAAACTTCTTAAATTTATTGTTTTACAAACATATTTATGTAAAATGATAGACAAAAATATAATAACTATTTGTAAATTGGGTTTTGCATACAGTTACATAGATCCCTTTATTTTACGTATTACTAAGATTTGTGTTGTATGGTTTGGTTTTAGCGATGCTAAAACTTATGAGTTATAAGAATATATCTAAACAACATTGTACTTCCGAAGATATGGATAAGTACTATTACTATTATATAATAAATTTAAAGCACGCTATTCCTTAGATTTGAGATTTATTGAGAGGGTTTATTCCGTTTTAATATAGAACTCTCTCCTTAAATTATTGGACACAAGATAACGTCCACGATACGTTTTCAAATCAAGATATTCTCGTATTTTTTGTAAATTTTAAATATATTTGCTGAAAAAGTTGCGAAATTCTCAAATAAATTATTTTACCATTCGTCATATTAATAAAAGAACAAGACGCTCTACTAATAATAACAATTCATTCACCATAAGAGTAGTATTTTAAGTAATTATAGAAATTTATTGAAGTAAAGACACAAAATGAAAGATTTATACTATCTGACGGGCATATGATGAAGGCGCTATCTGTCAAATTGCACAGAGAATAGGATACGCCCGCTCACAAAAGTCACACGATAGCCAAAATTTCGTCAATTTGAGGAGCTAATCACATTTAATTTAATTGTGTTTTTCTCAAAAACTAAATACGCAATTAGTAAATACCACCATACGAACGAGTAGCAGAGGCAGAATTGGCGTCGGATCTGAGCGTGATAGTTAAAGAACGGATTTTTTTAGAGTATTCGTCGGAACAACGAACGATAGCTCTCTAATCCCATTTTCCTATTTAAGACTGGAGTTGATAAAATGTTACCTATGTATTTCTTCTTTATTTGTTATCTGGTCTCTATATTTTTATGTTCAGGATGGCCGTCTCGTGGTTAAAAGTGCATTTTGCTGATAATTGATATAATAGAGAATTGTTTGTCTAAATAATTTTTAACACTTCCACGACTTCAGTTTTGCAATTCTTAGTTATTACTCGTAAACGAAAACTGAGTGATCTATCCAAAGGTAGATGGGCTGACAAGTGGCTGATTTGACAGGACGAGACGTGACGGCGACGGAGAGAAAAATTATTCAGTGTGCGGGTGGATTCTGGGAACCTCGTACAGTTCACGCTTACGACGAACGTCATTCGCGTCGCAAGCCAGACGCCTCGTGTGCGGATGGCCTTACTCAGGGAGTCGTACTTTTTGTTGCCTAGTCTTGTTAATAACTAGTAATCGACATTTCGTTCGCCACAAGAAACCAATTTTCATCGTTTATTACTTCTCTACGGCGTAACTTAAAATCACCTTCTCCAGATTTCATAAGGGCTGTTGTAGTCTGAAACGAATGCCTTGTTGTTGGAGTCGCGACTACAGCACATAAAATATTGATAAAGTACAGAAGAATATATTCTACAGAAAGATAAAACAAATTCTCTGATCCCATAGGAAGGCCGTCCGCCGCCAGTGGTTCGTGGACGGACGCCGGGGTCAACGACGGCGACATCCCGAGGCATCGCGCGCTCAGTTCCACCTGAAGAGCGCGGGGAGCAACTCACCTTCAACGAGACGGGCCGCTTGCAGACCTTCATGTTCGCTCAAAGCAATACTTTCATCCAACTAGACGGACATGAGATTACACGCTTTCAGCTCAAGTAAGTTCAAGTTCTTCCCCTACCACAGAGGATTCCTACGAACCTAAAACTAGTTGACCCATGCCAAAATTTTGCAGAATATGGTTGTGAAAACAGTATATAGAATTTACAACGGTTATCCACTATTTCATATTTACAATAAATAGACTTCATTCACTTAATAATAAACCTTGTGTTGAAATAAACAACTATCCAGTATTTCATTTTGTAAGAAAATAAATATAATAAGCTTTTAATAAGGTAATTTACTTTCTTTGACATATTCAATCGACTTCAACAAAGATAATCGTACTGTGAGTTCTTGAGGGAAAACTATTTTGAACGTACATGTACCTCGGTGGGAATTTTGTTCTTTAAAATTTTGTCGACAGTAAAAACTTACTTTAATTTCTAGGCATCATTGATGTTGTAAATAGAAAGTCAGTGTTCTGTGAAGCAAAGTAAATCAAATGAATTTTCATGTATAAGAATTTCAATATCTGTCAATTTGTTCGAAAGGGACTGGACATTATGATGAAGTGAAATGAAATGTAATGTAATAAAGTGTCTTCCTCCGTTTGTTTAACGACCGTTTTACCTCGTAAGATAGACACTACTTTAGATTTAAATGTTCCTGAATTGCATTTGCAGACTGTGTCGCGAGATCTCCTTCGCTTTCCGAACACGCCTTCCTCACGGACTACTGGTGTACCACAGTGTGAAGGGCCGACCTGAAGGTATGGCGCCCTACGCGCTGTACGTCATCGTTGAAAAGGGTCAGCTGAAGGTGCTACACGTCTACGGGACCAAGTCCACCTCCCTCGTTCTTGGAGAAGGTATCTTTTCTTCTCTGGCGATTTTCATTATCAAAGAATTCACTTAGGTAGTCTTTTTTATGTTTATTTAAAGTCGCTTTTTAATATCTCAGGTCAACAGCGACCATCAGAAACATTACAGTTACATGGCTAAATTAATTGTTACACTGAATGAGAAGAAATCACTTAGTCTTTGTTCCACCCACGAATGTTGGGTTTCTATCTGTTGACGATGGACTGAGACTTTGTCAATGTATTTGAAATCACGAGCATTGACTAGAAAATAATACGATATGCGCCATTAATGGTGGCCAATGAATTCTCAAATTTTAATCTCACTGTTATTGTTATAAGTTTTTGTTTATTGAAATCTAAACAACGTATTAGTTTTTAAGAAAACGAAACAATGTTAAATTTACTTCTTCTTGCAACTGGAGGAAAGCTTATCGTGAATATTCAAGATATGTTTTAAAGTATGATTAAATTAAATTCGCACTGGCGTACAAAAGATCTCCTGAGTAAATGAGTTGTAAAATTTTAACATTTTTGGTTACATAATGTATTGACCACATATCACATGTTCATTATATAAAACAGTGGCGTTGTAAGTACCCACAGTTGATATATTGGGAGTGCATAAAAAATGGTGATTCATAAATTAGAAGTCAAATTTCGCTACCGGGTTCTAATTACGTACAGCAGTGGTATTGCATCAAATGCAAAATTTAAAAAATTTGACTAACGTTTGACTTATCTTCCAAGCCACCATGTATTACGAAATATGGAAATAGCGGAATTTTGTTTCAAAAACATATTAATACCGAATTCAATTTCATTCTACTCCTATTTAAACAATGAGTTTGTTTTCATCAGATTTCAGTGCTTGGTGGATCAAATATATGAGCCAAGGAGGCATTTAATACTCTTACCGAAGACGAAATCGTATGGTTGTTACACTGAGCGAGCTTATGTGTGTTTTCCAGTTACACTCATAAACGGCACACGATCCTTCCATTCTTTCTGAATCTCCTTATCTGAACATAATGTCCTTTCGTGAGCGTGGGTTTTGAAGCGAATGGGATATTGTGCAATTTGAACACACTATCTAGATTGTATCTTGTAGCTGCAACTAGAATGCATATAGAGTCGAGGAAGTTCATACATCTCATCTCAAATTCTCTTTCCCAGCAATGGTTTCTACTTCATCTTCTGCTAAATTCAGTGCATTCTGACGGGAGATAATTAGAAAACAGTTTCATTGAATATTATTATAGTAAAACGGCAAGCACCTCATTTTGTACAGTTTTGCAGGAATTAATCTCTAAAGAACCTGCGAGCTTCATGGAACGAATCACTCAAAATGGGGGGTCTGAGAGGCCCCCAATGGGTGAAGTGAATAAATGAGAAACAAATGTACAATAATGTATATAATGTATTCCATATTATTAAGAGTTAATATAAGTTGTAAGGGAAAATTTATTTTACAGCTATAATTATTTTTCATTTCATTTTCACTTTACTTCGATTTTTTACACCTTAGGATGACTCCAGTCTCCAGTCGAAACGTAGTGAATTGAAATAAAACAAATATATACATATATATAGACTCATAATTTGTAAGTTATTTCATGTAGTAATTACGAAAAATTATGTTGATTGAGAAATTATAAGTTACTTTCCAGCTACATTAAAAGAAGAGAGTTATGAAACGTGGCACTGGAGTCTCGGTTGCTTGGCTCTGATAGTTTACATTTATTTGAGGATTGCCAACTATTTCAAAATATCACAACTTTCGGTCAGGCGAAAATGGTGATCAATACAGAGTCCCGGGTTCGATTCCCTACTCGTCGCCATTTCCACCTGACCGAAAGTTATCACGTATCTTTTCCGCGTGTAGGGTACACGGAGAAATATATATATTTCAAAGTAGTACAAATACTTCGTTATTGACAATCACCTCTCTTTTTAAAAGGAGTTTGTCACCCGAGCTCTTCCGGGTATCGCTGGAACACACGATCGTCAGGTTCCGTTTTTTTTTCGTATACTTGAATGTCCATTTAAAACCACGCGTGACCATCGGGTATTCTGGACTGCCAGATACAGGAGGATTGCTACCCAATATCACGGAGGAATGTTGACGTAAGCAATGCATGTATATCAAAGCATATTTCAAGCTTACTACCGGATATCAAAAATGCCGCCCATTGAGGGACATAATGCCGCTTAGTGACACCTAATTGTGCGGGTGCCAAAAAACGGCAAAAGAATGTTGGGGATATCAGGAGATTTCTGATTCTGCCCCAGTACCCGCTGTAGTTTTAATATTATGAGAAAATATATTAAGAGTTCTCCCAGAACTCCACTCCCGCTCTGTGATTTGTGTAACATTCCTTAGATATTATTTGATGTATATTGTACGTAGCGCTGAACGATGATTCGTGGCATGACGTGCGTGTGCTGATCGACGTGCATGGAAGCAACTTGAGTGCGTGGGTGGACGGTCGCGCACGCAGCTCTCCCGTCGCTGGATTGCCTCCAGGACAAAGCTATGGAGTCGACCAAGAACTGGAGTCCGTTGTGCTCATCGGTGGTAAGTGCTTTTAGCGATTTTTACTCTGTTAAATAATGATAATAGAAGATAATTCTAGACGTCGCTCTGCTCTGAACGCAAAGGTTCTGGGAGCGTGTACCAAGTAAAGCACGGTATTTTTTGACATGGGATATGGTCTTGAAAGGTGCATTGATCAGTCAGCATCGCCCCTATCCTCATAGGATTGTCCTCTCACACAAACATGAAATGCTCAGACCTACCTCGAAATGGTTCCAAATCAGTCACCGTACTCGTGACGAGGAAAGTGAAAGGTGTTTAATTATTTATAATATAATAATAATTGTATTAATACAATACCTAGAAAATGCCGTATTTACTCGTGAAATTTTCGAGTTCCGAAATTAAGAGAAAAAAATGTTTTCTAACTTTCAGAAAAATTGATCTATGTACGTTATTATTAAAGAACTTTAGAAAGTGGTATATTTTATCGCTCAAAAGTTGTTATTGTTGACGAAGGGAAAACCGTTGCCAACATTTGTCCAAGTGGCTCAACACATTGCCTATTTCTTTTACTTTTTTAGCACTTTTCAACGTTTCTTCTTCTTTTTTAGTTTATCTTCTTTTGCAATTAATGGTTTGGAACCGTATTATAATTTCAAGACAAAGAGGAAAAAGGAGATAATGAAAATATGATTTTTTTTCTGTGGAATTTGGAAATGGTTAATCTTTAAATATTTTTATAAAAATTAACAAAACGAGCATATCTTTGATCCGAATAGACCGAGGATTGTAACTTCGGGATACCACGTAAAAAATGTACCAAGAACTCTACCTCGTAACTGGCGTGGAGAGGAGTACGATTATTGAATAATTTTAGTGGAAAATCACACCACAACCTGACTCTCGAGATGCAAATTACGTTGCCAACTATGTTTCATTGTAAAGCTCGGGTTATTTGCGTAAATTAAAAAGTTTTGAATTGCAGGTATTTTATAAAAATTACTATTATTCTTTATACTTTTTTTAAAAGCTTATTTTCTTTTGAAATTGTTTGTTTGGAAATGCATTATTATCGCATTCATCAACCATATTACTTGTTTTTTCATTAAAAGATCTATAAACATACATATGCAATTTCTAAAAATTGATAATTAATTGTAAAACAAAGTCTTCTTGATTTTTACTAAACAAGTACTATAAATACACACCTGAATAAGAAAAGTAAAGTGTGTATTAAGTTTGGGGAGTGTTAGTTCATACGCGTACTCTCGCACTTGTGCGCATTGTGGGCGCAACGCAGTATTAATCCTTTTTAAACCGCGCTAGCTCGCAAACGATGCTTCGAAACAAAAATATATACAAACCTTTTTTGTAGGCAATTTTATAATATATAGAATTTATAATAACTACTTTTACGATAAAGCGTATCGCTGAAGAAATATTATCGGAAATCAGTTTTTCGGAACCTTTAACCTTGAATAAAATTTATAGAATTGTTGGGGACTTTTAATATTTCATTTGATATCATGACCTTAAGGTGTATTTCTCTCTATACGAATTTTGCTTTGGGGAATGTCTATTTTCCCTGGACTACTACTTCTTGTTTTATCGTTGCTGTCTAAGATACCTGAAAAATACTTAAATATTTTGAATTTACGATAGGATATTACACTTATAGTGAGTGTTCGTCTTGGTCGGAGACACATTTCATAGCCAATGTGTTCTCTATTGCATATTACTTCAACTTAAACTGTATAACAATACCTTACACTTAGCTATTAGACCACTGAAGTTTTGCTCTACGGTTATCGAGTTCCGAAGAGTCGTAACATTAACTACCTCTTACTCTAAATCGCTACATATAGTTTTGATGCGGATGAATTCCGTCTCCAAGCAATGTGTTACGCGCAAAGAGGCGTAGTTTGGTTCAACAATTCTTTAAGCATACTCCCTCTGAGCATTCGTTAGAATTCTAAACCTCCGTGGAGGTTGCAATTGAAGTGTTTTGAATTATGTTTCAAAAATCTTCTTTACAATGACAATATAATATGCAAAGGCACATTTACTTCACACTTTTTTTTTTCTTTCAAAATACATTACTTGATCTTTCACTTCAATTATGAGTACCTCTCACTAAGCTGTTCAAATACTTAATTTAACGAAATATTATTTTATCAAAATTATCTCATGAAACATTTGCTATCTACAATAAGTCTATAGTAACCTATTCTCCATAGGTCTCAGCTCTGAAGAAAAATTGCATGGTGTCAAGTACATAATAGAGTCATTTGTTGGTTGCATCCGAGATATGGTTCTGAAGACAGGCAAAGATGCACATTTCTTGTTCCCCATCAAACCACTCATTGCTACAAAGCACGAAAATGTTGTTGAAGGTTGCATTGACAAGTAAGTGATAAATTCCCACTTTGACTTGTTCATCTCTATGGTACTACTTTAGATTAGTTTAACTTATTTTATTTTGAAGAAATGTTCAATGATTAATAAAATATTAACCTATAATTTTATAAATTGATAAACCATTTTTACTGAGAAGGAAGATATATAAATATATTATAAGAAGTTACTTTTAAAGCTTATTGTTCGTTATTTTTTGTAACACATTTTTGTTGACACCATTTATGAATTTTTGCCATTAAAATATATTACTGAGACTTCATCTGAAGTCTTGAGCAATCAGAGTAAATGTCATAAAATACATTTTATGGTGTCAACCAACCATAACTTCAGTGAATGTGTTGAAAAATGTGTAAAAATGTGTTGGATGGCTATGTAAGTAACTGAGACAGAAAGACCCATTCGCACTCGTACCATTCAGAAAGTAACACCAGAACATGGTCAAACATAATATTGCCTTTTACAGGTGCCGAACTCGTGAGAACTTATGCTTTGTGGGAAGCAAATGCATGAATCACTTTAACAGCTACACCTGTGATTGCTTTGGAACAAACTATGAAGGAGAACTGTGTGATATCTACAGTATGTATTTCACATATCTATAGAAAATATTCAAACCAAGTAAAAAGTAACACCCTTTTAACAAAAATTTTTCTTTCAGCCGCTACAATTCTCACATTACGAGGATCATCATACATGTCATACAGAGTGTATGATTGGAAGGATCGTGTCCACACTAGTCATAATCGTATTAGTTTATATTTTAAAGTGAGTATAATATTCTTATAACCATTACCTACTGCTAATAATATTGTTCCAGTGAGGTGAATCGTACTCTGGCACCTAAGAGCACAGAACTGATGGAATGAGAAAACTTTTTATGCCGTTTTTCAATTTTGAAGTAGTTGCCTGAGAACGCAACAACTTGAGAATTTGAGAGTGTTTTCTTTAAGTTATAACAAAAATCTCTACAATATTTCAGATGTTTCTTCCCAAAATATTGCAATTTTTAAATTTTAAACCTCTCCTATAAATTGAAAATAAATGGCTTAAAATTAAAAATATATATTTTCTAAAAGATGAGAAATTCTCTTCATGTGGGACACATTTGGCATTAGGAAACAGGACATCACCAGTGTGGATATTTTTTTAAACTGTACATACATATTATTCAGTGGGAATAGTGTTTGATGACTCGAGTGTGGCCAATTTGACTTATCTCAAACTACAGTCTACTTGCGGTCATATGTGACACTCCCAATATTATGCATTCAAATGACCACTGCCTTCCAGATGGGGAATTACTCATTAAATTGGTCAATCCATTGGCTAATTGTTTTTGGATAAAAATGTCACTTGATGTGATCACTATTTTTTCTTTAAATGTCATAGGACTTGATTACTTACGTAACATTTTGATTAGTTTACCCTTAAGCACTAATTGAAAAGTTACAGGTCATTTAAGCAATAAATATACAATTTAATGTTGGTATGAAATATATTGTCTGTTAAGAAAGGTCAGTCCTAACTATTTAGCCACCCTGCATTTATAAATAGAATATGTAGCTTCATTTCCAATGAATCTCTAATAATTAAGTCAACTACACAAACATAATGTTAAGGAAATAAATTTGAAATAATTTTAAGTACTGCATGCATCATTTTAAAAATATTTGAGCACATGTAACTAAAAATTTTATGTACAATAACAAGTAACTTGAAAAAATAATCAAATTAGTATAAACATACATTTTTGTTAATGATGTGTAGTTGTCTCCCGTAATTGACCACAGGCATATGCAAAGGGGTGCTGGGAGGGCTCAAACTTCCTGGTCCAATCATTACACAGTTTTTAAGAAGTATACAAAAAAAAAATAGCAATTTCAGCCTTTCTTGCTCAAAAATTGTTCACTAGTGCTCATTATATGTCTTCAAGTGTCATCTATTGCATATATTTAGCAAAACAAACATTCATAAATATAATGTACTATGTCAAGTATTCTTTGATGAATTAAATTTTTGTTACAGACATTTTATGACGACTCGGTATTGTTTTATGCAAGTGGAGAACCTGGACACCATTATATTGCTGTCACACTATTCAACAGCACTGTTCATGTTAGATTTAAAATTGGACAAAATACAGTCAATACCACTATTGGAGAATATACAGCAGGGAATCATTGGCATAATTTTACAATTGCTCATTATGATAATACAATTAATATCCACTTTGATAGGGAAATGAAGAGCATTGAACTTAAGGGTGATGATAACTTTTTATACATTGATCCAGAAATTTATTTTGGAGGAGGTTCAGATCTGGAGAAAAAAGAAGGTACATACATTTTTATTCACTAAAAAGATTTCATGGTATATGGTGCAGATGTTTTCTAATTCATGGGATGTATAGAGCATAAATAAGGTTTTTAGAATTAATTACGTGAAAAATGCAACATAATGATTAACTTAAATTTCATCAGTATTTTCTTTCTGTAGGGTTGGTATCCACAAATAACTTTGTTGGAAGCCTCAAGTATGTTTTCTTCAACGATATCTCCATCATATATGAACTGCGTAGAGCTAACCCTAAAGTCCATTACATTGGAGTATTGGCTCCGGAGTTTTATGAAATAGATGTGGAAGTAATTCCACTCACATTCCCTTTCCTCTCCTCTTATCTCTGGTGGAGTCTCAGACAAACAAAAAATTTGAGCTTGAGTTTTGATTTTAAAACTTCAGAAAATACAGCTGTGGTTGCATCCTCTGGCATCCTTTCAGGAAGCAACCAAACTCACAGTTATTGGGAGGTAATGTTTGTCTCATGTTAGAAAATCACATCTTCTGCCAATGTTCTAAAACTAAATATTCTTTTAAAAAATTTTCCAACAGATTCGTAAAAAGAATGATGAAATAATTTTTGAAATGTGGCCGGAGACTTCAGTCAATGAAACCATTGAACTTCCAGTTACATTTGATGGGGAACCAGGATGGCATGCTGTGAGGATTAATCACTTTATTCAGTACTGTGATCACATGAGGAATTCATAATGTATGAAAAATTTGCTATTTATTTTCAGATTGAGATACAATATGTTGGTGGAGAGATGCGGATTATCGTGGATTACAGACGGAAGAAGACAATACCAGTTAGTGATAAATTTATTTTGGCTGAAAAATTATGGTTAGGTTATGGTGCTGGTAGTAAAAGTCCAGGTAATTTTATAGAGTGTAAAATCAAAATTATAAATATAAAAAAAAAACATACCTAACATTTCAAATCTTTTTAAATTTTCTAGGATTAATTGGATGTTTGAGAGATATCAAAATTAATGGTAAACTCAAAGATCCCAGAAGGTTAGTTCACTCAAAACATGCTGTAAAAGAAGTTTCACTGGATAATTGTCAATATATTGATGCTTGCAAACGTCCCAATACGTGTGAGCATGGAGGAAGATGCTCTGTTCAGGATGATCAAGTTGTATGTAAATGCAGAGAGAGTGACTACATGGGAAAAAATTGTCATTTTGGTAATTTTCAATATATTATTATTCTGTTAAAGTTATCATCTTTAAAAATGTATTACATGCTATTTATAGCAATATTTGTCTGCATTTTCCTCTAAATGAATGGAGAAAGATTTATATAATTTATTATTTTAATTTTCTGTCCATTTTCTAGCTAAGTATCGCAAAACCTGTGAAGAACTTGCCCTCCTTGGTCACACGAAAACTGACATATATTTGATTGATATTGATGGTAATGGACCTTTTGAGCCTGCACATGTCAAGTGTGAATTTCAATCCTTAGAAGAATCAACTAAAACTATTGTTCAACATAATCTCCCAAGTCAAATGGTAAGGCACAAAAATTTTAGATATTATTTTTGTTATATTCTCAGAAGATCTTTTAAAGCTAATATTTATGTTAATAATTTTTAAAGATATGTTGTATGTTAAGAAACATAGTTAAACTTCTTAGCTAGCTCATTAAAATATGTTCTTTACATTTATTGTTTTAGGATGTTAGGCTGCAAGGTTATGAGGATTTCAGTATGAAAATCGAGTATCGGGAGTTCACCGCTGATATGCTTCAAGAGCTCATTTCCCATTCATTGCACTGCAGCCAGCACATTAAGTATGAATGTTCAGATGCTCCCCTTGAGCTCCATTCAGCTACCTGGTTCATTTCTTCCATCAATGAAACTGTTGATTATGTTGGTGATGTCAAGAGAGGAGCATGTCCATGTTCATGTAATATTAATTTTTCATATTTGTTTTTCATCTTTTCTTTCATATTATAAGTATCTTTTGATAAAAAATAATTAGAAAAGAATTTACCACATTTAATATTGATTTTAATCCAGCAAAATTGTGTTCATCGCACAGTTCATCGTACTTGCAAATTTCTGATGGTTATAATAATAATAATAATATTAATAATATTATTATTATTATTAATAATAATAATAATATTAATAATAATATTAATTTTTTGAAATTTGAAATTTATTTTCCCAAATTCTTTACAAACAGTTATTTTAAAAGTTTTACAGAAGTTTCACAAAGATTATACAAAAATTATACAAAAGTTATATAATAGTATTGCAAAAGTTTTACAAAACCAATAATAATATTAATGATTACAGAATTGCATGCTTTGTTAGCATTTATACAATTTATTTTACATGTATTTATACATTTACAGAAAGTATTTGCTTCTAGTTTCCTTGTATATTACATAAAAAAGTTACTACTATATATTGCATAATAATAATAATAATAATAA
>NNCF01126744.1:2540176-2576350 GCA_002313205.1 Laupala kohalensis | reverse complement strand
AAGACGCTTATAGAATAATTTTTCTAGGATTTTTGAGAAAGTGGGTAGTAGAGATATTGGTCGGTAATTTCCAATATTAATTTTGTTTCCTTTCTTGTGTAAGGTTTCACTTTAGCTCTCTTAAATATGTTGGGAAACACCCCTTCCGATAAAGAACTGTTAAAACTATTTATGAGTGGATTTAATATAGCGTGGGACGAAAATTTAACAATGAACTCAGGTATATCATCTACGCCTGTTGAAAATTTGTTTTTTAATGAGCTGATGATTCTCATGACTTCACTGGCGTTAGTTTCGGAAGTGAACATAGAATTGGGTACGTGGGTGGATATAATTGGAGGACATTGATTTGGATATATTGAGTTCGTTATTTTACCAACTTCTGAGAAGTGAGAATTAAACAAATTTGCGATGTCCTGAGGATTTGTTACGATTTTGCCATCGTTTAGTAAAGAAACATTTTCTTCGCGATTTTCAGAAGTTGACGTGTAATTGTTAACAATATTTCACATGGCTTTCATCCGGTTGTTCGATTTTAGTATATGCCTGTCGTTTTCCATTACTTTAGCTGCATTGTCTACTTTTCGAAGAATAGTCTTATATTTACGAAAATAATTATGGAATTCGGGTGGTTGGTTATAGCGTATTGAAACATAATATAAACGGCGTTTGTTTTTTGAAGAAATCCTTATCCCTTGGGTGATCCATCTATTGTATTTCTTTGTGTTAATTAACTTGCGTTTTAAGGGAAAACTAGAGTTGTAATGTTTTAGGAATATTGAGATAAATACATTGAATTTGTCGTTGGTGTTTTGATGGCAATTGCATGGCAATTGTAAACATCTTTCCATGTTTCTTCACGCAAATAATTTATAAATATGGATTGATTTGTGACATTAAATTCTCTTGAAAACTTGTAAAGGATTTTTAGTGGTTTTAGTTTTTTACTAATAGTCAATACTTGAGCAAGGTGATCACTGTATCCGGCGATAAACACTTCAGAGAGATACGAGATTCCATTGTTAACGATAATTTGATCTAGCACTGTTTGAGATGAACCGGAGAGGCGAGAGGGGTCATTTATCGTAGTAACAAAGTTGAAGGAATCGATAAGACTCTTGAATCGATTAACTGGTGAATCTGCAGAGTCGGATGTACTCAGGAAATCGATGTTGAAATCGCCACATATAACGATATATTTAGGAGATTTATGTGTGATATGTTTTAAAGCAATTTCGAAGTTTCGAAAAAATATATCAAGATCTGATTGAGGAGGTCTATAAATACACAAAACAACAATACCGGTGTCGGTCAGATTAACTGCAAAGAATTCATACACACTATCTACACATTAGTTCTCGTAACCTGGCAGTGGAGAAGATAATATATCATTACGAACGTAGATATACGTACGTCCGTGGGGATTTTTGCCTTTAAAATTTTGCCGACAGTAAGAACTTGCTAAATAATAATTAGAAATAGCAGTTGATGTTCTTAGTTGAACGCCAATGCTCTGTGAGGCATAGCAAATCGAATCGACTTTCGTGTACCAGAATTTCAATGTCTGTCAATTTGTTTGAAAGGGATTGGACATTATGATGAAATATAATTATTTTATTTTCGCAAAGAGTTTGTGACTCACGAGAAATGGAATCGACGTTAGATTGTGGAGAGGAATTTGAAATTGGTACAGCTTCTAGTTCCGGATGAAGCCCGCACACAGCACCTGAACGCGATTGTCACCTTCGAGTACCACATCGTACTCCTGAGCGCAAGTTGTAACTGTGTATGGGGGCGGCAGGAGGAATAGATGAGGACGTGGGAGATGAGGAAGCAGTAGGTGAAAGAATGGGGACAGGAGAAGAAATGGGTGTGGAGATAGGAAGAGGAAATGGTGATGAGGTAGGTGTAGGAGTGGGTAATGGGGCAGGTGGATGATGTGAAGTCAGATTTGAAGCTAGGAGAGAACCGAAGTGTTGTTTCCCAGACGATCTCAGGTGTAAACCGTGCTGGGTAAAGTCCTTGGCAGTCAGGTGTGGTTGCAAATCAAATAATGTGATTTTTGTGTCTGCCAGGTGATGTTTTAGGGAGATGTTTGGCAGGTTAATTTCGTGGTTTATTTGTGGAACGTTGAAGCGTGGAGGCAGGCAAGAGAGCAGTATGTTCGTGTGCAGGGAGGCCATTTTTAGTTTCTGAAGATGTTCAGACGCGTTGAAATGACCACCCAAGTTAATATCGTTCTGCCCACCTATGATGATTACTGTGTCCCGCTCAGTGAGTTTTTTAATGTAAGTGTCCAGTTCTCGAATAACTTCAGCCAAACGAGCGTTTGGCTTAAAGAAACCGGAGACTGAGAACTGGTGATTCAGTTTGTGTCAACTCTGAAATAAGTCAATCTGAAAGGTCTTCAACATGGTGGTAGACAATTCAATTTATATAATAAACAAATATACTCATAACATTGTTATGTTATAAATGAGCTCCATTGTCTTACTCCAATTTATAATTCATTGTCATGCTATAAATCGCATAGCTTCGCTTAAGAAACAGCACAGTCTATGCGACAAAAAGCAAACTTTTCAGGAAAGCTGAAAAATCTTCGTGGACATCAGCGGGTTTATCATTATAAATAAAAAATAAAATTTATTGTCAATAAAGTAGTTGACCATGTGGGGGATAATAAACGAGGTTACATTTAGTACAACTAAATTACATTTAGTTATGTTTGGTGGAAATAGGTAGTGTTATATTTAGTGGAAAAGATCACATCAGCTTATTGTGTTGGAGTTTCGATGAACTACATCGTGAGAACATTCTAAATGAATTTCATGAAAATTCTGAAAACACAATTTCCGAAAAAATGTCCCTTGGAGTTAAATTAAATAAATCATAAAAACTTACGACCTTTGATGGACTAATAATTTTTATTGTTTAATAGCTCACTATGTTTTGATATGGATTTACACTGAAAATATTATTCGTCCATCAAAGGTCATAAGTTTTTAATTATTTACATAATGGATGTTAATAGTAGTAGAATTAGTCACTTAGTGTTGTTATTTCTTCAATGATGACAGATTTGTTTGAAGATAAGAAGAAATTCCTTCTACAGTTAGAATTTACATTTAACCAATATCTTTTCTTTATTATATGTTGTTAAAATGTCTACTATAGTTCAATATGAATTTGAAAAATGACCAGTAATGCAGATACTGCTCTTTATTGTAGTCAAGGTACACTTCAACTTTATAAAACATTATTATTAATTATTAAAATGACACAACATTTCATCTCAACTGAGACATCTTCAGGTATATGGTTACAAATTTAAAACATTGAAAAATTAAAATTAAAATTTAATGTCTCTCAGTTGAGATGAAACATAATTATCATTTTAATAATAAATAATTTTATTTTTTATTCGGTCAATAAGAATGTTATAATCTTATTTTTTTAGTAGGGGGTGGACAATAAGTATGTTTTATTGTAGAGTTCCTTGATTACAATAAAGAGCAGTGTCTGTGTTACTAGTTGTTTGTCAAATTCATATCTTTGCTTTATTTCTTCAGAAGTTTATTAATTACTTTTCTTTGAAGTGAACAGGACTTGTGCCAACCAGAGCCAGAGTTGTAATTGTGATGAAGTGCCTGGTAAATGGTTGTTAGATGAAGGTGTTTATACATCTCCCAAGAGTTTGGGAATAACTGAAATGGTATTCCTTCAACAGAAGGAATTGAAACCAGAAGCCAAAGCTCGCATCACCCTCGGCCCATTGGAGTGTGTAGAAGCAAGTAGGTTTCAGTGTGTCCGTAGTGTAGACATATTTGACACTTACTATGTTTCAATTCAAATGTTGCTTTGATATACCAATAAGTGGAGGAAGAGATATAATAACTTTTACCATGATACATAACTTGGAAAAAGTGCCAGGAATTGAACCCGAACTTATCTCCTACATGAGAATGTATCTTAGACCCTCTGAGTTGCAAGCCTTAGGAGGAAATAGAGTACAGCTATCATAGGTAAATGGGTGGCATTGTGGGAAATACCCCTGAGACCCTGAGTATGATTCCAGTTCATCACTATTTTCACCTTGCTGGCTTTATCACATCTATTTGTTGATATCTTCTTATGGCTCAAAAGATTGTTATAATTACAAAACAATTGAGAGCTTGTGCCTTCATCTGGCCTTCATAGGATAAACATAGAACCTTCAATTTTCAATTACTACTAGCAAAATAGTGTGATCTTTCTAGGACACCAAAGTAAAATTAAAATTAATGGAATAGAAATTATGGAAGTATTTGACATTATTGCATGTTTTTCTATAATTGGAAATGTTTTTTTAATGGATGAGAACCTTATCCAGAAAATTTTGGAGATGAAGGATAAAAATGTTAGTGCAGATGTAACTATTGTGGAAGGACAACTTCAATCTTGGCCATTCACATTTCAGCCTTCTCATATAATGCATGCAGTGAAAACTCAAGTGCCTAGAACAATTGATGATTAAATTTTTTTTATCACTTTTTTTTCTTTCCTTATTGCAACTGTTATTTGTGATTGGGAAAGAGTTCAACCTATTGAGCTCCCACCTTGTGCTCTCTGTTTGAATTTTATTTTAAACATAACCAATTTAACTTTGTTAAATTTCCAGTTCCAAATGTAATTCAGGCCTAGACCTGAAAGGTGAATGAGGAGAAGCTAATTTGAATTTAGTATAGTTCAAGAAATAGTTATTAATCAATGCGATCAAATTAAGCTGACACATTTTTAAAATTCACCATTTCTGACTAACTCATTCCTTTCAGATTTGAGCGCTCACTCAGATATGTTTTTGAAATTTTATTACTGTGGCCTGATGATGATACAATAATAGTATCAAAATTTTGTGATGTTCATAATGTGTTATTGAATTGCAAATGTGTGAAATTTTTAATGTGTTTTTAAATTGTACATTTTTAATGTGCTTTTAAATTGATTTTGTACTGTTGTGTGAAGTATATACTACTTGTTAAATTTTAAGAACTGTCTGCTAGTTTTGGTTGAATTGATTGATAACTATTGACCTACATGCAGATGTGATGAATAACTCATAGTTTGAGGAAACAACTTTCATGAAGGAAACAAAATTTTTGGTGAAAACAATTCCAACTAAATTTGACAAAAAAAGTTTGTATTAATTTATCAATGAATCATGAAAAATATTCAGGATGTCTCTAATCCTATTTCTCTCCAAATCAACTTAAAATATAAAAATATTACTAATCAATTTCTTCTGTAATAATTATGCCCCAAGATTTGTAGTTTAACTGTGGGAATTTTCTTAAAATATGATGCTCTACTTTGTCATATAGTATTTGAGTTTTGGGAAAACTTTGCCCAAGATTAAAATTCTTATTTCAATACAAATAAAGCTCTTTCTATAGTTTGAATAATATATTGGGAGGAATATTATTTAATATTCCTTCTATAATATAAGGAACTATTTTCTTAGTATTGAAAGAAATACTTACTAATTACACCAAAAATGGATCCCCTTGTGGAAAAATCCTTGGAAAAAAAATTAGAAAATTAAAAAATTAATGAAGTGCTATAATGCCCTTAAAACTTGAATTAATTTTAACTTTTAAAAAATTTACTTAAAAAACTATACGTTTTTCTTTCTTAAAACTTTGATTGAAGAGCACAAATTTTTTTCAGTTAGCATTAAAAAAGAAATAGAAATAGAAATAGAAACCTTGACCAATTTAAAAATAGTATTGAATAAATAATAATTGATTCAATTTTTGGGAACGGACTCATAATGTTTCAGATACGCAAAAGTATGTGGTTACTTTCACTTCAAGCCAATCATACATCGAAGTCCCTGGATGGAGAAAAGGTGATATTTCATTCAGTTTCCGCACAACAGGAAAACAAGCTATTCTTCTATATCAACCACCCATTAGGGAAAGGCATCCCTCTTTCATGGTTGCACTAACAAGTGGTGAGAAATGGATTTATGAAAATTTTAGATATTTTTAGTATTTTAAATCTATATGTTTTTGGACTTGGATATATATTAATTCTGTACATATAATGATATATTAACATGTTATGAGAAAAAAGTTGTGACGTCATTATTTTTCATTAGATTTTGAACTGACTTTCAACTTTACACTGAATACTGGTCGACCCAGAGATCTCAAAGTGAAATCAAAAAGGAGACTGAATAGTGGAGAATGGCAAAAAATCTGGATTGATTACAATGAATATCATGTTCGTTTTATGATCAACACAGATTATGAAATGGTGGATCTTAGTCCTGAAGAAAAATTTGGACCTTTTGAAGGCAGTATGTTTATAGGAGGAGCAACACAGTAAGGATAAACTTACAATAATTCATCTTGAATGTTAACATTGTTAAATTGTTCATTTTATAATAAGATCATTTTGTACAATTCTTATATTTAACAACTCTTGAACAATATATTTTTGAATGTAAATGCTCATCAAACAAAAAACAATCCAAAACTCACAGCTCAAATATAACCCTAGATTTAAAATATTAATTAACAGATATGAGAAGAATTTTATAGAGACCTTTAAAATAATTTTTTCATCAAAATTATTCAGAAGATGTAAAGAAAGGCAAATTGAAAAATGATTTTTTAAATTAAGCTGATACTGTATTTTCTTGGCAAAGTATTTTATTTACTTGATATACTGCAATTAAAACACACCAGTGCAAATTATTAACATGGTGGTTATACATATTTTTCTTCCTTGTATGCACATATGAAGAAGATATATGATAAGTATGGTCTGATAAAAATGGCAGTAAGCTGGAATCAAACTTGGGAACTCTTGCTCATTGATTCCCAGCTTGTCACTATAGTCATCACATACTTCTTCCATGAATAGATACATCGACAAAATAAATGCATAACGTAAGATCCCAGGCAATTTTGTCACTTGTTTGTCACCATTTTCATCTGACTGTAATTATCACAATTTAAGTGGTAAACATGACAATTTCCACTCCACTGAATAGAGGTGTATTACCATTTGCCAACTTCAACTTGTAACAAGGGTAGGAAACAATTCAGATCTCTCAATTCAACAATAAATGCTCAATCCCTCAAAACAACAAAAATCTTTCATTTAACCTTTATAAACAACTTCCATGTGATTTCTATCTATGTGTAGGTGCTGTTCCCATTGAGGAAAAGAAGGTATTTCTATGTCTCAAATATTGGAGCCCTTGATGGTGATCAATGCATCTCAGATTTTATCTCAATTGCTATGTAATTCAACCATACATATAACTTCTTTCAAGGAGGTCCAACGGTTGTCGAGTGAAAGTGACAGTCTTGACCACACTGGAAATTAAACTCTGGTGACATTAATTTCAACAATTAGCTATATAAGTCACTTTCTAAAACACTCCAAAATGCCTAATTTTATTTCTGGTTTAGTTGTCAACTGGCATCTTGGCAAAAGTTGATGCACACTAATGTCTAGTTTAAGAATATAGAATCTAATTGAATGTATATTTTCCTATCTACAGAGATCTCCTGAAGGAAAGCTCTGTTCGACAAGGTTTGATAGGGTGCTTCCGTGGGTTAGTAGTCAATGGTGAAATTTTGGATATTTACTCATATATGAGTGTTCACTTATCTGAGATAATAATGTATTGTAAGCCATACTGTGATCCAAATCCATGTGTGAATGGGGCAAAATGCAAAGAATTGTGGAGCAATTTTCAATGTATCTGTGAGAATCCATGGGCTCATGAAGGAACTCTATGTGAAACCAGTAAGTGTACATTTATTTTAGTGATGTAGCACATCACTTAATCTTCTGTAATTTAGGGAATATAAATAATTTTGCTTCTAAAGAGTCTGTTTAGAAATTGAACAAAATCAATGGTCAATGTTTGATAATTGGTGAGCTTTTGTTGTCAATTGAATGAGGTACACCATATTGAACAGAATTGACTTTATCAATTCAATCATTAAACATTAGAAACTAATTTTAAAAATAATGAAAGACTTACAATCTTTTATGCATGAATAATATATATTTTGTGATAAGAACTCACAATATTTCAACTTTGTTTTAAGCCACCTTCAGGTGATTCAAATAATACCTAATTCCGACAAAAAATATAACAACAGAACAATTGAACATGAAAGGTTGTCAGTCTTTCACTACTTATTTAATTAGATTATATAACGGACTTTAATTGTAGTAGAATTAGAAACTAATGAGACTGGGCAAGTTCATGGAGTATGCATCCAACATGCATCCCTGCAGAAGTAATAATCAGATGTCACTGTTTCAACCACAAGGCTAGGTATGCGATCTTTCTGATGTCATGAGGACCGCAGCTACAAAAATGCACCAACACATAAATAAAGACTCAGGAGATATATTGACTAGAGAAACCTTTGGTACAAATGACAAAATAAAAGCTTCACTGCAGTAAAACAGCACAATGTCAAATTGGTGCAAAGTTCTCCGTCATTATGTGTAGTAAAACAGGACATCACAATCACGTAATTTGTTGAACACTTATTTTATTTCATTAAAAATACATAAAGAGAGCCTAATACTGGGGAAGCTCAAACCCTGCTTTAATGAATTGATAGGGCCAGAGCTTAAGTCAGGGCCAGTAAATGACAATAATTGAATTGTTTATGTGAATTATACATTGAGGAGTAATGCATTATATTTACCATTAAACTTTATTTTTTTATCTTTTTTCATACATTTTAGATGGCTTTTCCTTTTACAAATAACAACAGAATGAAATATCATAACACTCAAAAGCACTCTTTTAATTACTTTTTACTTGCTTCTTCTAATATAAATGATACATGATTTACTCAGATGATTTATACAAATTTTATATTTTCAGATATTAACACTAATGGTATAACATTCATTACTGAAGAATCATTGTTGAAGAAAAGTGATTTATCAAATGACAATGATTCAACCAAGGCAACATTGTCAAACATTCTTACAGAAAACATATTAATTAACTTAAGAACATACAAGCAAGATGCTCTTATTTTTTATGCTAATGACCATTTAAATAATTTTGTGCATTTGTACATTAAAGATGGAAGGTCTGTTATATTTTTATATAATGTTGGAGAAGAAGTAATAAAGCTTCAGGTTGACTATGATGGTAAAATTAATTATTTGAGAAGTAATAATAAATATCTCTGTTAATTTTTAATTATAATGTTTTTTTACATTTAGGTTTAAGTAATGGATCATCCGTTCAAATAGCTATTATTCGGAAACCTGATGAGACAATGCTTGATGTGAATGGAAAAAAAACATCCATTCAGTCTGAAATAATTCTCCTATCTGAGTACTCAAATAAACCATGGAACAACTCGGATATTGGTGAGGCTCTAAAAATATCTAGGATTATTTCTTCCACAGAATAAATCCTAAGAAAAAGCTAGTTTGTAAGTGTGTTTGAAATTTCAGTGCCATTAAATCTAATATCTTGAAGGAATTGTGAACGATGAGGTCTTGTTATCATAAATCCATACAAGAACTTGAACTATTGTTCATTTTAGATTTTGTTCACAGTTTAGTGAATGATTTTCAAAAGAAATAATTGTACATAAATATATCTACTATCAAATAAATAAATAAATAAACTTCATTTTCAAAAAGCAGTTGCAAACTGCATATGACCACATGGGGGATAATAAACTAAGTTGCTCTCCAGGAACTTGAACACATTCTTATTTTTTAAAGTTGAAAGCCTTTCAGCATATTTTGAAATTAATTTAATGATAAGTTGAACACATTTTTTGCTATATGTCTCCTGTTTTTGTTTTCTCTCACTTCAAAAATTGGTGAATGCACAAAATAATTTCATAAGCAAATTGTAAAGATACGTATAAATATAAAACTGCTAATGACTATTAAAATCTGTCTCCACATTCATTATTTGATTCTAATCGTATGATTCTCATTCTTATAGAGGTTCTGGGTCCACATAGACCACCAGCTCCACCAACCTCATATTTCCAGTTTCTCCTGGGAGGCTTTAGTTCTGACAATTTGTTGATGTACTCTACTGGTTTATCATTACCGGGATATGTTGGTTGTATACGAGGCCTCAAGATAGGTAACCAATCCATAGACCTGTCGACACTCGTATCAGATATGAAAGGTAATTTGGTTTTCTAATAGATTTTTAATGAGAACTTGGATAAAAATCAAATATGTTTCATCTTGTGAAGGTTCTGGAATCAAAGATGGCTGTAATATGACTTGTGATACACAGCCATGCAAGAATGATGGAGTATGCATAGAAGATTTTGAAAATGAGAAATTTTTATGTGAATGCGAAAGAACTTCATATTTTGGCGAGACCTGTACTGAAGGTTTGAAATATAAACAAAGAAATTATACATCATGTAAAATATGAAATATAACCATGTAATAGTTTTATCTTCTATTATATTGATACTAACTCACTATTATCTTTATAAAGAAAAAGGAGCTGAATTTGGAGGAACTTCTATCATTCAAAGAAAATTTTCTCTTGAGGGACCATTTGAGGAAGTAAAGGTTAAGTTAGCCTTTTCCAGTAAAGATGATAAGGATCGTAGACAGTTACTTTTACTTTTAACGGATAACAAGTAAGTGATTTATTTACTTTATTTGGTACTCAAAGTATAGTTTTGGTCACACGCAGTTTATACTGTGGTTTTGACAATAAATTTATTATTAAATTAGTTTAACTTACTGAACACCCCTGGAGGTCTGTCAATTGCTTTGTGTAAACAGATTATACTGTTGCTAGTCTTTCAGTGCTTTGTAATGAAAACATTTTTAGCAAGCTAATATTACAAGTTTGCAATAACTCTGAAATGTAGTTTTTTAATGAAATATTTTTTCCTACATATGTCAAAAATCATTAATTTCTTATGAACTGATATTAATTTTTACATTAATCCAACATTCATTCAGTTTTTAATTTGATTTTTAATTGTTTATTTGAAGCTGATATCTTGATTCTTACCTGATTCTCATCTTTGGTCAATTATATTATGCCGTTTTGAACACTTACCATATTCAGAGTTCTATTTAACAATTTTTTTTTCATGGAAGACATAATAATAATTTAATATTTTTCATTTACTGATAGTAATGTAAATAAATATATTTTGAATCAGTAATATTTACTGGGAAACACAATATATTACATAGTAAGTGACTTATCAAAGTTTTAAGTGGAAGTAATAGAATGTTTAAAATGAAATATAATATGAATTTGACAGGTGAGACAAGGAAAAGGGTTTTTAAAGATGTAATTAGGCACTGAACATGAGATATTCTGTGAATCTGAAAAATTCTGGAAATGAAAACAAATTAAAATTACTCAGCATGTCACAACAAACTCAAATTGAAATAAGATGATTATTCGTTTAATGAACCTGTTTTTAATATCTTATTCAGTAAGTCTAGTTAACTATATTCCTGGTCTGCCAATAGCCGAGCTGAGCTCTGGGATAAAGCAGTCCCTTATGGACCCCCTCTACCCTTTTAGGGTTCAATATCAATCAAATTTCAATGAAAACAAGATCAGTCATGGTGCATATTGTCATGGTACTCTGTCTTCTATCCACCTCCTGTCATTTAGATTAATATAATAAGAATGTATGAATTTTAAATTTTAAAAAATACATAAAACATTATTGTTTGACTCATGCCAGACCCAATTGTGTTGGAAGAAAATAAAATATTATTTCAATATATTTTCCCTATTTTGGGACGACAGACCTCTGCAGACCAGGTACTAATTATGCATTTTAATAATAAATCCATAGTTCATTTTTTACCAGTATTCTTTTATTATTATATTGTTTATAAGGACTATGTATTGATATTGATTTTCTTATAGGAACAGTTATCACTTGCTTATTGCTTTGGCAAATAATGGCAATGAACTTATATTTGAGGAAGTAAGAGAAGGTACTAAACACAAAGCTGCTGTTGAAAAGAAGTTTCTTGATGATACAAGACACTCCATTTACTATCATAGACTAAAAGATATTGCTGAACTATGGGTAAAGTTATTGAAATTGAAATAATATTAGTAGCCATTTATTACAAAAGAATATCTATGAATACTTTGTAACCTTTTGTAGATTGATAGAGAGCGAAAGACTGCACCTCCCCAGACATTGAAGACGGAACCTGTTGATGATTCCTACAATGGAACTAATGAAATAAGTTTAGGTGGACTAAATAGTACCACTTCTCAGTTTGGTGAATTTAAAGGTTTCTCCGGCTGCATGGCCAGTAAGTAATTCTATGATGAATTACTATTAGCATTCAAACAATGAACCATTAATTATGATCTGAACATGTATCAGGTTATTGACTCAGTTTGAAGTATGGATTTTATTGTTATTGTTTTTTCGCTTTATAATTATTTGTTAAATCAATAATTTAAACTGTTCCTAAGTGTTAGGTTTTCTTCTGTTCTATATCATATTGTTGTAAATAATTGTAATATAGTAGTTGTTCTGGGAAAAAAATTAACATTTAGAATGAGTTATTAATTTAGAATGTGATTCATAAATTTAGTCATCATACATCTAATAAGTAATGAAAGATTTCCAGAAACATTACTGAAAATTATGCTTATGAGTGTTCTAACTAAATTCATAAGAACTTCAATATTTTTCAGATGTCTTTGTCATGGTAAACAAAGTGTTATTAAAACCTCTAGAAGAATATTTTCAAATTGGAGAAGCTAAAGCTGAGGGTGTAAATGTGTTCAATCAAAATGGAATTAAAACAGCAACATGTGCTGTATTTCAAGTGGTTACTGAAATAAGTCTTGGTCCTTCCTCCAACAGTAGTTTGGTAAGAAACAACATATATGACTAGATTTTATTTTTTTACTAGAAGGGAATTATTTTCTACAAATCTTAAACTTCAAGGTAGAAACTTGAATAAGAGGATAACAGTTGATAGGATGGTGCAGATCATGAAGATATCATGATGTGATATGATGCATATGATTCCTCTCAGAAAATCGTAGTTTCAAAGATGTAAAATGTTTATTAGAATGCAATATTTTTCATATGACATGGTGTGTACATCATTTGCAGCAGGGGATGGTGATGAGTTAGCATTGAAGGTGAAATATTCCTTTGTACTATAAAAACATAGTCTTAGCTCTCTCTTATATTCAATAAATCTTTAAAAAATTAATGTTCATAACAAATCAACCTCTAATTGATTTGAATTCAAAAATTAGGAATGAAATTGTCTAGGTTCAGTGTTTTTGTGCATATTTTGTTTTATTGCTCATGTTTGTGACTGTCAGAGCACTCAATGAAGAATAAGCATTTCTCTTTAGAATTGGAAATTAATTTGATAATAGAATACCTAGTAAAAATTGGTAATATACTTCAGATATCTTTAATAATTTGGTAAATCTGTAACATCATGATTGCATCACCATACCTGCTAGCCACAAGATGCCACTGACATCATCTTGTGACACATTATGTAAAATGATGTGTAATTCATGAAAATTTGTGACTATACTGTTTTTTTCAGGGTGAGGGAAAATACCATTGGTGTCTTGTAAGATTCAGGTGTCTCTTTGGAAATGAAATGGTCAATCCACAATCAATAATTTAAAGTTCAAAATAATTGGGTTTCTTTGTCATAAACTATTGCATGACATTTAAATATTATAATATAAGCATATTTATCAAGTATATAAGTACATAAGCATATTTATCAAGTGTATAAGTACATTAGCATATTTATATTATCATGTGATGATTGTATATCATGATATGACATAAGAATTTTCTCATATTTCTAGGGTAGACAAAAAGAGTGGAAACCATTACCACCTACCAGAGATCCTTATAAATCTCTCTACTCCCATTCATCAGTAGATAAAGCAGGATCCAGCACAAGTGAGTGTAATTGCCTTGTATTCTGAACGAGCATATTGTTATACAAACTGATATCATACTTTCAGAATTCATAGGGTAAAATATTCTGCAAACTCAATTGATTTTAATATTTTTTATTAAATGTTTAAAAAGTTTTTTTTGTCAATAAATACTTAATATTATGAGAGACTCCATAAGATTTGCCATCAACACCAATTTATTTGGATCACAATGAATAATGTGCTATAGACAAACACCTCAAAAATAGGAAGTTGTAGAGGAAGGGTGTCAAAATCATACCTCCCATCTGCCAAATAAAGTCCTTGGATCAATCCTGGAGTATATTCAGATCTTTAACATTTCAAGCTTCTTTTGTAGTGGCTTTTTGGTAGTATGTAATTTATTCCAAAATATTTTGTCATATTTATGTCATTGTTTTAGAATGTTAATATTAAAAAATAAGACAAAGAAAAATATTTACATTTAGAAACTTAATTGGAACTTGAGGAACAAAGAAGTCAGAATGCCTCCTCCCTTCCTACCCCACCTTCCTGTTGTTTTCTTTTCAGCAAACTGTCTAAAGTAGGACAAGAAGATAATTTTTAATCATTTTGTTTTCTTTCAGTTGTCTTCCTGGTATTGTCATGCATATTTGTTTTCATAGTAGTATGTGCTTTGTGCGAAGTGTACCGAACACATCGCAAGCATAAAAGGAGACTGGAACGTGAAGCAGATGCTGCAATAATGTGGCCAAAGTCTCAACCACCCCCCACTCTGACTCCCAGCATAAAACTACAAGGTTTTAAACCAGTAAGTCTATTATATAGCTTTTCCCTGTTGTGATCTGGTAAAAATGTGCTGTTAAATACCTATACTTAATATTTTTTTTGGAGCGTAACCATTACTTGTGTCCAGTACTATTTGGAATAGGAAGACCAATTCGGTTACAAATAAAGACTTTTAGAAATATACAGGAGGTGGATGTTAAAACGTTATACAAGTGTTGCGGCAGATACTAATGAGTTTTTGATTGATTTCAAAACACATAGAAATCTCTTAAATTGCAGTGAACCTCACCACCAGGTAACAGATTAATTATGTTATGTTGAATGAAAATGGGAGATGGGACTGAGATTCGAACTCAGGGCCTTGAGCTTAACATGCTCATGCGCTTACCAAATGCACCATCCCATTCGCCTCCCAGGCCAGTCTTCCATTAACGCAAGTTGAATGTTAATGGAAGACTGTCCTGGGAGACAAATGGGATGGTGCAGTTGGTAAGCGCATGAATGCATTAAGCTCAAGGTCCCAAGTTCGTCCCGTCTCCCATTTTCATTCAACATAACATAATCAACTTCAAAGCAGCAAAACAAAAATTAAATTGACTGGAAGTGCCTCATAACTTATTCCAGTGAGTGATGGGTTCTGTGAGTTTAATACATAGTACATTCAAAGAATTGAATATTTTGAGATCATTTGGAGTCTTGAATAAATTCCAACCTTAGTACTTAAAATCAAGCAAAATTTTGAACCTAATCGCTTTACAGCCATCTGTTGAACAATGGAATGAAATTGTGAACAAAAATCATTTATATAATTACATTATTTACTGTCAAAAATTGTTTTAAAAACTGCATTTGATCTCTTATAAAATTGTTGACAAATGAAAAGAGAGTTAATTGGAATTTAAACAAATTTGAAATATTCTTGAAAATAAGCAACAAAAGTATTACTCACATTAATATCAACACAAACACCTGTAAGAGTAATATGTGGCTTAAAAATAGCAATTATTTTCTGGTTGGTCCTCAGGATAAGGTGAAGTTTAATGGTTCAGATCCAAAACCAATAATTAAGAATGATTATAAACAAGTGCCAACATCTCCTCCAGTAGAAGATCAAACAAAAATTCCTAATGATAGACCTCAGAGCAATGGTTGGTAAATTAAATTTAATTACTCAAACTTCATTTTTGTTAAATTTTTTGAGATTCTTTTAACATATATAAAGCATTGCAGGTAAATCTCAAGAACAGGAACTAGAATGGGACCCTATGCCAGAAAACACAGATCTCATCATAGACAAAGTAAGTTTTGAGAATTGAATATGCAAAATCAATGTTCCGTATATTTGATTAATACTTGAACATGAAATGGAGAGTAAAGAATCAAAATTTTAATTGAATCTTCAGAACAATTGAACTCAGGACATCATATTTCACTTCATACACTTAATTTTGTAGAGAAAAGAGTTCTTAGTTTTTGATACTTCAGAGATGAAGGCAACATATATTTCATTCTAATTGTTATAAGGAATTATACTACTTTAAGCACTTAATTAATTAAAATAATACATTTATACAAACAATCTATCATATTCAATTTAACTATACCCTGTGAAAATGGTGATCAGAGAACTGACACTAGATGCAAAGTTCACTTGAGCTAAAAATTTAAAAAACATTTTTAGTTTCTCCCTTCTACTATAAGAGTGCTTTATTGTTCCAAAACTTAAAATTTTCAAAATTCTGATTGTAGTATATTTTTTGAAAACTCACTTTGAATGTTTCATATACAAATGCATTCAAATTTGTCCCTTGATATTTGATTCATAGTTCAAATCAGATTGATTTAATTATTCTTACATGGAATTGGGAATATTAGTCTGTGATTATTTTAAAGAAAAAGTTAACATAATATTAAAAAAATAATTTTGCTTTGCTGGATTTGTGGTTAACTATTGATCTTTTGTCATGTCTAGTCTCTGGAAGAGTTAAACATTGGCAAGGACGATGATGATAATGATAATCCAAAGAAATCTGTAAGTATTCCATCTGGACAATTAGCTCCTCTGGGATCTATAAGTGAAGTCACTCTTTACACTGGATTTGAGTCACAAGATGACTTATTCAGAAAGAGTTAATTTATTTTTTAATGAAATGAAGTGACCGAGTTCATTCAAAACTTGTTTACCTCATTTCATTTAAGATGACAGCTAATGTGTGAAAACAGTAATTGAGATTCAAATATTTGCATCACTGCCATTCTTATATATTTCACCATTTACAAATAGTAGTGAAAGGAGCATGTTTCAAATGATAATATCATCAGAAAACTTGGATAGACCAGTGGCAACAATGGGAGAGATATTGGAGAGAGAAAGGCTGTTCATGGCAGACCGTTTCTTTGAATTTTTCTTTCTCCAATCACACCAATTAAATCTAACACCAATAGTAATCTGGTACTGAAGTTATTTAAGTATATAAACTTCAGTTCCAAATTACTATTGGTGTTAGATTACACTTTCATCTGATGTTTTTCATAATTGCAAACTTCACCTCTCCCCATGAGAACAAATATTTTGACACCCATTTGCTGCCACTGGAACATTTTTAAGAAGTGAGAATGAAGTTGTTATTATTTTGTATTCCAAAATAATTCAGTATTAAAAGACAATTGTATTATTTTACTTTTAATGATTGATTAGATTTTTAAGTAATAGCATACTTTAAAATGAAAATCACTTTCTTCCCAATCAGTGAATTTGTTAACACACAGATGTTCTCACAAGTCATTAAATGTTCTTCAAATGTCATGTATAGAGTGTGCACTAGCCAAAGTTAGATTGGTTTGTGACAATTATTATTATGTAATTAAAACATTTAATTGTCTTAGTCAAAATAAGCATTTTAAAATCATTTAAATCTTGTGTAGAAGTCTCAAGTAACAAATATATGTACATTGGATGTTTTCAGTAGGTAAAATAAAGTTTCAAAAAAATCAGTCAGTAGTTTCAAAATATTTTGAGTTAATGGAGAAATTAAACACTTTAAAATGAATAGTGAGGGAAGGCAATAATAATTATCTCTCCTTGGGAAATTTCTCTCTGACCAATACCTATGTGTGCATTCCATTCTTATTTTGTTTTTGTGCCATATTAGAATTATCATTACCTTGCAGTTCTCTCAATTTTAGAATAAAATAGCTTATCCTCTTATCCAATTTAATTATTTCATCTTTCATTAATAGAAAAACTAAAATTTGCTTAGTGTGTAGGAAAAGTAGTGGTTAGATGAATGTTATAAACTTTAACAATGGTGTTCAAACAGTTCACTTCAATTTCTTGCATTTTTAGTGTAGTGTGGACAGAAAACAATCTTTTGAGGTGTTTGATCGAGAATCTACAGACAAAACACATTTTTTTCTGTAAAACTACAATTATCCTTTATACAGATGAATGAGAAGCATTAGTTTTGTAACATTAATTATGTGTAGTGATACGTGAAATCCACTGAATTAATTGAAATAAATACTATATTGGAGTTCCAAAAAATACACTGTCTGATCCTACTTTTTCTTAAAAAATAAAACAATTTTCAGGTTTACAACAATAAGAGCAATCATACACTGCCGTATAGTATTGATGAACTAGGAAGTATTGAATTTACAACAACTCCCTATGCCTGATGGGCATAAGCATCATGACTCTCAAACTTACTTCCTTGAAATAAGGTGAACAACTCAAGTATTTTAGCCTTGATGAAGTAATTTGGGCATGTGTTTGAACAGCATTATTTATTGGAAGTACATGCACGCATCATTAGTTTTATTCATTTTCAAAATTTTATTCAGCATTTAAAAATGGGTAGAATGATATTTTCGTGGAATTCACCATTTGCTTTAACTATTTGTCAAAACATTTACACAGTTATTCATATCATCTCCTTCCATTGCTTGTCAGTTTTGGTTTTTGTCTTAGTAGGATACAAGTTTGTTTTTTTCCATAATAAAATGCTCTATTAATTGTAAGCTGCTTTTGGGTTTTCTTCTTCTTGGCAATGAAACTCTCATTTCTTGGCTTCCAACTTGCATGGCTTTTGTGCAATAGGATGTACAAATTTGTATGTACATTTTTCCATTATACATTCTCTTCATTCTAGAATTTATGTAGCACCCCTAGTATTCTTAACCTCAAATAATTAATCAATTATACTGTCATTAGGAACAAGGTCAAAACCATCATGGACATATGCCAAAACTGGGTCAGACCTCAGTGGCACAGTTTCCACCTATTCCAGAGGATGAAACTCCAAAAGAAGGTTAGAAATCTTGTCAAAGACATAAACCTTCATAAGAATGGTTTATCAAGTCACCAAAAAAGTAATAAACAAAAACTATTACAGGATACGTTAAATATTAGCTAATGGAATTGATGGTGTTTTTAATATTAATGGCTTTTCTTACAAAACACTTTTTCCATTTGAGGTTTTTGATTTAATGTCTCTTCCATTAATTACTTAATTTTGCTAAGGATGTACTTTTTGACAAGTTATCTCAAGACTACCTAACTTAAATGTGTACCTGTCATTGCAGATTTGTTAGCTTCAGTCAAAGAACCCATTGCTGTTAATCGAGCAACCACAGGCCCAAGTGTAAAATTGTCCCCTGTCTTCCTAAATGAAGAACAAAGAACATTTGGGAATCCAATAAGTTATCTTGGAGGGCCACGCTTTGACCCTCAATGTGTACCTCGAGCCAGTATGGAATCAGTTCTGTCTGTGGACTAATGAGAGAAAACAAAATTAGTCTCAAATATTTGATATGTAGCATGAATTACTTCAGCAAATTGGATACCCTCACATTTTTCTTCGCGAAGTTAAAAGAAAATATTTTTTTGGACCAAGGAATTGATTTTTGTGAATTCAAGTGTAGTACTAGATACTGAAGTGGATGAAAGGTGAAAGGATTAGAAATGTTGTACTTCTAAAAGGTAAATACAAACTAATAGATCAGTGCAACATTTAGTGACTATAGACTTAGTGGAAGCGTAGTGAATTGCTTAGTATTATCGACTAGATTCAAAACTATTTATAAGTGTGAATACTCATTTTATACATGTCCTAGTCAGTGTTTGTTTGTAAAAAGTGTAATGTTTGCGTCATCAGCACCAAGTGTTGATACTAACGCTAGAACTTCCTTTTTAATCCTATTTTTATCTTTGTAGTATTGTAAATAAGAACATTCTGAGCATGGATGTGTAAACTTTGTTGTTAATGTCTGAATTGTTGTCTTAAGTTATGTTACCTTCCAGTAAAGAGATCAGAAAGTGATTTCCATTATACCTTTGAATGTGAAGTGATCAAAATATATGTTGCTTTATGTAACTAATGTATTTGCTATTTCTACTACAAAATGTTTCTATCACGCTAATTCCTTTTTAGGGGTCTAAATCTCAACACCATATTTCCTCTAGTACTCAACATTTCACAAATTTTAAGAGGCTGAATTAAATAATTACACACAGAAATTGAATGTTGAATTCCTAAGGACATAGCTTTGTGTTTTTTTAACAGTGTGCTATTAAGATGTATTTTAAAAGCTCCCCGCCAACAGCTAATACGTATTTGAACTAATGAACAGCTCAAATAAAGAAAAATCATAACAAAGTGAATACGTTTGACATAAATCACTTCAGTAAAGTCACTACAATTAAACATTAATAGAGAAATGTCAGTAACCCTTTGTCTCATAGGATGCAAATATACACCAAAACAAAAAAATTAGAATTCCAAATTTAAAAAAAAGAAATCTTATTTCAAAATTAATTCGAGCTTGCTACAGGAGGTCTGCAAGATGATGAGTAACAGTTTTTGGAAACAGGAGCTTCTGAAGAACATTAAAGGAAAATAGTGTAAAGGAGAGTGCCTGATATGACTCAATAAATATTTTATGTGAAGAGCTTTTTAACAATCAAAGTTTATGAAAGCAAGTAAGCTATCTAGCATATTATAGAGTATCACAAAATAAAAGGTCAAGCTAATTTATTCACTCCAAAAACTGATTTTACAGTTCATCAAATGTATTACCCTTATAGCATCAGGCAAATATTTACAGATGGAGAACATTTTAATATCATTACTACTGAATGATAGTCATACACAAATTATAAGTGCAGTGACTTCAGGAGTATTTTCTAAAACACTTTTTCGCCACTGTGCTGCAGGTAATAGCCTATGAGTCAAGAAAAACAATTTGGATAAACTGAACTTCCAATAAACAATACTTGCAAATATACAAACTTTGAAAGCGTGATAAGGTAGTGTATCAGGAGATAGAAATTAGATCAATAACACATGAAAAAAAAAAAGAACTTTTTTCACATAATTTGTTGTTAGTTGAAGGTGTTAGTTCCTACAGTATGTCCCCCCTCTTTGTGATGAAGATATATTAAGAGATTAAGTATCAAAATGTGCCAAAACCAACATGTGTATTAAGTAATACAGGTTTATTAATTTTTTGAGGAATGCATTATTAAATAAATATAAATACATAAATGTATTAATTAACAACAGGAAATTATAAATTAAATAAGGAATACAGGTAGTAATGTATTAGATCAGAACTTACATCAGATACACTCTTCCCTTCAATTTCTTTCTGGGAACATTATTCAGGAGTCTTATTTCTCATCTTCCATTTCTATATACTTGTGATCAATTGGTGGCAAATAGGTCAATAAATTTTCAATTTGCCTTATTCCAACACCACAAAGTTTGAAATTCTCTCTTGGAATAGGTGAATAAACAATTTCTCCAAACCAACAATTCAAAGTGCTTATCAATATTTGTTTCTAAATCTACTACATATTAAATTTTGCAATTTTCATTGCAAAAATGAGCAAATATTGGTAGCTGGGATACAGCTTCATAGTTTGTCCCAATTGAATGAATAAAATCCTTCTCTTCTCTGTCATTGACATTATATACATCACAATCTATTGTGTTCTGGGAATGTCTAGGTGGTCCTTTAATTTTTGTAGTTGCACTTGACTTAATGATCCCAAATTAAATAAATTTTGAAATGCCATAGAAGTATTTACATCAGATTAATATTAAACAGTTCCCAGTAACAGAAGGAATGATGCAAGATAAATTGCTTTTTGCACAAAGATCTTTTTCTTATTGTAATCACTTTCAAAAATGTTAGCTGAATTTTTTTCACAAGTTAACTGTGTATTTTAATGAAGAAACATATAGGCCAGAGGAACATATTTCACATCTTAGCATTAATCCTTAACTGGTATGGTGACCCACAATACAAGATAATGTTTCTCACATTTTAGCATAGTACAGATGTCACTTTGAGTTGTCTTATTGTCACGACTAGCAGTAGGTGAGGGACATTTTAGGACACACACACACACACACATGCTAGCAAGGAGCTGCAACACCCCAATAATAACATTAATAAAGCACTTTTCTGTTTTGTAACATATGTTAACAATTAATGAATGCACAACACACAATAATTACTTTTTGATTAGCCTGTATTAGCTAATAATAAATAAATTTTTATTGTCAAAAAACAGTACAAACTGCGTATGACCACGTGGAGGAAAAAAAACTAATTTATGCAAGAAATATGCAAGGGATTTTTCATTAAAAACTTTATTTAAAAAAATACAAATTTTCAGTTTTTGATCTTAAGTAAATAACTATGAAGAATTGAAATGAAAACTTTATTACATAAAATGGTGCATAATTTACAATGTATGATTGTTGTAACATTGTTGAAATTGCTAGTTAGAAGCAAACTATTCTAGGGGGTTGTGTGGCCTCACAATACTAGTTAAAGGGTAAAGAAAATATAGTTTTTCAGAAGCACAAGTAAATATGAATTATTCACAAAAACAAAATTAGTTCTAACCAAACAAATAAATTTTAAGTTATTCAATTTGTCTTAAATGTATACCTCTTAATAAGTTCTATTCATATGAATTAAGATTTTTCTTTAATTTAAATATACTTCATTGGTACTCGTGATGAAATACAAGTGAAACTCAAAAAGTCATTTGGCACTATTATTGCGTCAAGAAGGAAACTGAAATAAAATGGATCTTGACCAGGGATAGAGGGTGAATAAAAAATATCATAATTTCTTAAAATTATCTGTTTAATATATCAGACCAATATAAATTACTTATGACAAAGATTAAAGAACTATGTAGAACTATAAACTAATAAATCTACAGAAGAAAGTAAACCGTGAAACTTAAAAAGTGCATACTCTATCCCACCTAATCAACATAAGAGGGCTGCTATGCTCTCATTAAACCCAGTCATCCCTTTTCGTATGTACAGCTCAAAGATATACAGCTACAAAATCAATTAAGATTCTAATATTTGTACTCGTATTCACAAACACTCCATTTAAATCAAGCCAGAACATACAATCCATATTTTTTTCTCTTCAAAACATACCTCAAAAAATTATGTTCCAGGTGATATGCCAGCAAAAAAAATAGAAAAATTCACAAAAAATGGTGAGGAACATATGAATGAGAAAATTTGTATCACATATGGCTGTAAAATGTCGGCCCAGTGGTCAAAAGAATTTGCCTCGTATGCAAATAAACTTATAATAAATGACATTAATGGACAGACTTGTATCTTAAAAATGCAATAATAAAAAAGTACAGATTTCTGTACAGAATCGAACTTCTGCGCCTCGGTAATCTACACAAGACCAAAATGAGTCCTATTATCAGGGATTTATTGAGCTGTCTTTCTTCAGATCTTCCGAAATGCCAGATTTTTCTTCTTTCTCAATTTCTAAAGGAAAGGAAACAAAAAAATAATTATTCAAGTACATACAGAGTATAAAATTCACATCAAATAAGGAGTTAAAAAAACAGATTTGAAATATATCATGCATATACCCCTTGTTAGAAACTATTACTGATTAACCTCTCTTGATAGAAAACAGGAGCGTGGGTTTACCAACAAGCTATTTAATATCAGAATTTTTGTATTTTCTAAACCTCAATTTTGAGACTATTTTCATAATATGTTTATATTGTTTTAAGAAGTATAACTGATCTTCCACTTGCACTACATAACATTTATGTGAATACAAGGAAGCAAATAGTTAGCACAACATACTTTGTATTTCACTCGTTATTACCCATTGTGAAAATTAACACAATAACAATATGTAATAAAAATTGTAATATGACAAAAAAACTATGATACAAAAAGAGATGTCTTATGATGTAGTAATTAAATGGTATGGAAACAAACTGATGGAAAGTTTCTTTCAACATGGAACTGATAGGTAGGGACCGGAAAAAGTCTAAAGTTGCAATAAATGCAAAATATCTGTGATCTTAATGAAAATACAAAACAAATGTGACATGGGGCAATGACTAAGAAAAAATTGTCGAAATTGGAAATAAAGGCATTTAAAAAAGTGAAAATGATAATATTCATACAGGTCAAATGCTATGAAGGCACACAATTGCCCTTTTCAATTTGAAAGATAATAATGTACGCATATTAGAAGAGTGCTGTTGTGCATTTCATTTTTCCATTGTTTTGGCAATATACAGGATGTGTTGGGACATACTTTGCATTCACATGGTGAAATTGGAGAGCTATTAAGCTTTTCATTTCTTTCTTCAAGAGGATACGATAAATAAACAGGCATTTGAAACTTTCTTTTGTGCTTTCACTTGCACATGTTTCATTAGCATTCAAACTGATAATCATTTCCACATTTGAAAAATAAGAAAAAAAAGTCATAGAAGTCAGATTCATTTGTTATTAAATGGTTGTATACCTTCAAATGAACTTATGGATTGAATACATATAATAAACTTCTAGGTCTTTAGAAGCAAAAAATAGATAGATGATATTGTCAAAATAATACATGCTAATTTGGTAAAAAGTAAATGCTATCTCTACTAGCCCCTAATAATGAAAAGCTGACACCTGATTTCACATTACTATGTTAACCTAGTTGTAATGAACAAAAATTATAGGAATATAGAAAGTTTCTACAATTCAAGATTAAGTTATGCAAACACTTTTAATTTAAAATAACTTTTCTATTATTGACACCATAAGAAATTTAATTTACTTTGTACACGAATTACCCTCACCTTTGGTATCCATCTTTGTTACTTCTTCCGTTTTTCCCTTTTCATCTCCATCTTGCTTTTCAGTCTTAGGCTCGAGCTTATCAAGACGAGGTCGTTTTCTGCCCTTAAATGACCTAAAAGTGTATAAACAATCTCAAGTTGTTTTTTGTACAGCATAAGCATATGGTATACATTTATGTAATACCACAATTCAAACTCCTTACTCTAATACCTAACTCAAATACTAAAATTAATGGTCAAAGCCTTTAAACCTTTTTAAAAAGAAAATATAATTTCAAAGGTTATTTGTTAAAATATATTTTTATAAAAGGCACTAAGAAGTTATGATTTTAAATATTTGAGAGTAATAATTAGATAAAGAAAGAATATTCAAGTCAGTTAAAATTACAATAGAAGAGCTTCCATCAAATGAGAAAATTTATGAATTGAACTAGTTCAACATGCACTCATATTGAACTACAGAGCTTTATTAAATTTAATTTCAAATTTTTCTCAGGGGTGAGAAAGAAATGAGTAAAACCAGGAGTGCAAGGCAAAATATTTAATTTATCAAATAATGGATGATAAATAATTTAATCCAAATCCTACCTCTGGTCTCTTCTCCCACCTTCACCTTCCTCTTCTGAGTCACTGTACTCATTTTCAGGAGCTATTCTCTTATCAAGTGCTGTTTGGGTAAGTCGTTCATCTGGATTTGCTTTTTCATCATCTTCTTCAGAGTCATTTACAGCATCCTCAGGAATAGCTAACAAAAGTAAACGAAATGAAATCTCTCCTGCCCCCAATCCAATCATTAAAAAAATTATCTTTCTTACCTTGGACTTGAACACCAGGAGCATGAGGCAACATCCTTAAATTGTCAAATAATCGTGTCCTACATTAAACATAAAGTAATTTTTAATATGTATTCCAAAAAAATAAAACTTAGAACAAAAACTTTTCTTTGCTATACACATACTTTATTTTTTCTAAATATTCTGGAGTATTTTGATTAGCCATGTTTGAAGGACTAATATGCAACTTAAAATCTGGTCCAAAATACTCAAAGTAATCATTGTATGGCAGTTCATTTGCAATTTCAGTACCAAGGGCAACTGATGTCTCATATGTCCAGCATCTGGACACATTGCGAATGGTATAACCGCCTCCACCAACCATTAAAAATGGTAAACCATACTTTTTGACAAATTCAACACATTTTCCATGGCCTAGGGGAAAACATTAATTGAAAAAACACTGATACATAAAACATGTTTTTTTTTAGCATTATAGTTTTACTTTGCTCACCTCGAACAGTGAGGTTAAAACAACCCAATCTATCCCCTGTTAAAGAATCTGCTCCACACTGTAACACAACTGCACTAGGTTGGAAGGTTTCCATCACTTTGGAAATAATGGGTACAAATATTGATTCATAACTTTCATCATCCATTCCATCTCTCAGGGGAATATTTACAGCATAGTATTTTCCCTTTCCAGCACCAATATCCTATAAAAAAATAACATATATAAGAAAGACACACTTCATTTATTGGAAGATAAAAGTACTGAAATTATTTTTAAAGAAAGGCTTACTCTCAGATCTCCTGTACCCGGAAAATATTCTCCATATTTGTGGAATGATACTGTCATTACCCTATCTGTAGTATAAAACGCTTCTTCTACACCATCTCCATGATGAACATCTATATCAATGTAAAGTACCCTCTGATGGTATTTTAAAAGTTCTAGGATACCTAGAACAATATCATTTACATAGCAAAATCCAGAGGCTTCAGACTTCTTGGCATGATGAAGACCTCCTCCCCAATTAATACAAATTTCCGAGGCCTGTTTATTCAGTTTGACAGCAGCCGCAACAGATCCTCCAGAAGATAACTGACAGAACTCGTACAAGCCATCAAAAACAGGACAATCTTCTCCTACATTAACTGAATAAGAATATAAATATTACATTAATTATTACAGTATTACATAATAATAATTATTATGATGATGAAAAATGATATAAGATTACAAGAATAACTAGGAGAACATTTTAACCCTAGTTTTAACCAAGGAAAATTTTATACTTACAGCGTTGCATCTGCTTATTATATTCTGACATATTGTCAGGTCTTATACTTCGAAGAAACCTAACATAATCATCACTATGGAATTTTGTCATTTCATCAGCTGTGGCTTTATGAGGTCTCTAAAAATGAAACGACCTTAATAGTATACAAATCACTGTACATTTGTTATATAAGTAGAAAAAATAACATCACTCACATAAATTTCCATCTTTCTATAAAGCCCATAATTAAGGAGAAGATTGTGGGTCATACGTATGCGATGTGGCTTCATAGGATGTCCTTGTCCATAGTAATAGTTACCAATGTCGCCTAGGGTAGAAACATTAATTGAGTCACTATGAGATTACTAATTTACCCATTAGTGTCTTCATATATTTGCTATTAAACAAGATGTTCTTAAAGGTTCAGGGATGAAAGGTTTGGGATTCTTATTTCTTAAAGCAAACAGCATAGGATTGACAAAATAAAGGTCACAGGGATATTTCATTTATAGTGTCAAACCAAATTAAAAAGTTTATTCAGTTTAAATAAAACTCTTTATGTACTTCCAAATACGAAATCTAAACATTACTTCAACACATAAGTGATTGTTGCTTCAATAATATTCCTAACCCATTTATTGCAAAACACCATCAGTGCACCGTAGTCAAATGGCAACAGCGGGAAGCTGCAAATTTAATCATTTCAACATTATTTCACAAGAAGGGTTGGCTAATATCCCTAATATGATCAAGACAAACCGGAAAAATTCACAGGAACGTAAAAATATTTCGATTTAACTCGCAAAAGACTCAAATTACAAGATTGTAATTCAATCCACATCTACGGTTACCCGTGATTCCATTGAGATGAGAATTTTCGGCGCATCAGCAATAAAAGAGTAGAATTTACTTTAAAACGAAAAGGCTTCAGCATAAGTACGTCAAGAAAGTAAGAATCCAATCCAAATTTAACTCCTTAAATTGATTTTAGAGACAATTAACGCAATTATGCGTCAAAAACGAGTATTCAGTGCTGAAAACGTACGAAGTTAGGAGCGGAAATCTGAACGTAACATAAAATGACAATCTACAAATACATTACGCAGAATAGAGCTTCATTTATGGCTGATAATACTTACTGTCATAATAATAGCAGACTCGCTTTTTGCTGTGAGGAGCAGCAGTCATGTTTACTCAAATTTATATCTTAAAAAGCCACTCACTAAATATTTACTTCCACACACAAGTACCGCGTTGAGCGAACACTGCCTACCAGATAGCGTTGTGAGATTAGTTGCTTTGTTAAGCGACAGGAGCGTGAAGGTAGAACCAAACTTCAAGCAACAGGATCAAGGTATAGGAGGGTGGGGATGGGGAAGCGGAAACGAGCGGAACAAAAGGAAGAAGTGAAAAACGAATTTGTAAGTTGTTTCGTGAAAAAACAAAGATCAATAATTGAGAAAACTTTATAAATAGATAAATTATTGCTTTATTGGTAAAATATTAATAATTTGTATTGATTACGAAACAACACAATAATAGATAACAGATTTGAAATGTTTCTTTGGCTTAAGTATTTTAATTGTTATTATGACCTTGACTTTTTTCATTCTTTTGTTCTGTAGAATACTTTCCAGGTACATCGCCCGCAAATTGTTCAACAATCATTGAAGTATCACAAAAGATGTCTTTATCTTTTTTTGTGAAATTGATGTTCAATCCCTTGTAATTGACAAACATAAAAAGCTTTATACTGTAATTATGGTAAACTTCGCTAAATAATGATCTTGCAAGTTTCAATTTCATGAATTGCCGAATTTCAAGTGTAAGATAATTTTCTAATAGCTTCAAATATAACATTGACTTCTTTGTTAACATTGTAGTGGCGAACCACAATGTTATTTTCATATGCCTGTGTATATTTAAGATATATTCATGACTTTCTGCAAAGAAAAATACAAATATTAATTAATGACATTTCCACCACGAGACCCATACGATGATAATAGTTTAGCGTAGTGCGAAGCTTTGCGGTAACAGTGTTCCATTCCACTAGACTGGTTATTGTTTACCCCTATAAATAAATATAGTATGTACAAATATATGTTAAAATGTTTAATTTTTTCATTAATGTGCAGCTTTTTTGGCCGAAATCGGGTGTCGGGAAGGTTAAGATTATCTCTGGGTGGGTTATTCTTGTGTCATGCAAAGGGGTGCTTTTGTACTACCTATTTGGGCTAAAGAGGACTCTTATGACCTAGGTGTTGGCACAAAAATTTTTAGAAGTGGAAGCAAATATGGGCTATTAAAGTGCAAGAGCCTCCTACTTCTGTGTGCACGTTGAAAGTAAATGATTCTTTTTATGATAAGTATAAGTACAGTAAAACATCGGTTATCCCAAGTTATTTAAATCAAAATTCTCGATAGTTCGAACATTTTTATCGATAATTATTTTACCTCTGTAATTCGAAAATTCGCTTTCGAAAGTTTTAGTAGCCCCAATGGGGTTTCGCTGTATTTAATTCCTTTGGGAATGAATAATTCTACTTTCATGCAATCCATTAATCACTGTTCAGTGATCAAACTTTCCATCAATTCCGATTAAGGGCCCTAGGGCAAAGGTGACAACCCTTCAACATTGGTTTCGACTTTAGATATACTATTCTTATTTAGACTATTTAATAGTCCCAGATATTTTTTAAATATATTTCAAGATTATATTGTAATTTACAATTTCATCGGGGAATTTTAGATTATTCAAAAGTCTAATTATCTCCTTCGTTCATACTTGAATTATTGTGCAAATTAGTTTTATGAAAACACTAATTGAGGTACAGTCTAATTTGAAACAAAACGATGTTTTATGAAGAAAGTAATATAAATTGGGAACTTGCTTCATTCCGTTCGTAAGCTGCATGACCTCTTATTAACCTTTATGTGCATAACGTCGATGATTCTGTCGGACAGGACGAAGTTCGTGAACTCAGTAAGTTCGGTGATTTCTACAATAAAATAGTTTACCTATAATAAAAAAGTATACTTTTTAAAGTGTTTTTTCATAGATTTTAAAAATCATTCATTTTAAGAATCGGAAAATAATATTTATTCGAAAATAAATTCTGTAAATAAAGAGACAGAGTATTTCATCTGAATATTGAATGGACTATACATTATTGGTGAGGTGTATTTTACAACCTGAATTTTATATCAGCATTTTTGCATATTTATTCAAATTTTAGACGTTTACAAGCTCTTAATTCTGTCGGTCGAACTACCTTAACAGAATAATTATATCCCCGTAACCGTGACCGTTTACAATTATATCCTAAACAATGGAAGGGAAAAGCAACGGCACATCATGTGGAAGGAACATTGCTCCGACTATCTACCCGACAAATGCTTCGATTGGTTGCGGTCCTGCTTTATAAGTATCGCCATGGCTTCATAGTAACAAGTTAAATTAAACGAAGGAGATTATTTTCAAGAAGCAACTTTATAGCAAAACGATCTCTAATATTGTTTCAGATTTCTCGCAGACAAATGCATATAATGCCGGAGAAATATCAGTTTCAAAATGAATGAATGGACATTATTGTTTAGGAGTTCTTGGGTACGACTATATATGAATTTATTTTATCTACTTTTTAATTTTTTAAAATTTTATTTGCCACATAAGCTTTAAAATACGTCGAAACAACTGAAAAATGTTTCATGCATAACCTTCTTCATTTGTATCTAGTTTTGGATCGAATAGTAATGTTTTTTCGCAAGGGTTACGCGAAAGAGCATATTGATCAAAGAAACGTTGATCAAGAAATAATCACACTGAAGCTATCAGAGCCTTGTAATATTTTTTTTGGAGACCAAGCACTATTTTGTAAATAAACGTTGGTCACTGTCACCACTGCGCTGCGTCATCGCACAAGGAAAACGATTCCACCCATTCCTGTGTTTGCTTTTCGATAATGAGAAAAATTGGACAACAGTAGGTATGACTTATTTAAATCAATTTAAATATATTGAGGAGTCTGCCATTTTAATGTTATTATTTCCAGTATTTTGAAATATTCGCATATTGCACAATCCTGATTTTTTTTATTCATTATTTTGCAAAATAAGGAAGGAGAACAGTGTCAGTAACTTCGGAATTGAAACTGTTCAATGGGGATTGGGAATTCATGTGAGCTGGGGAGGGAAAGCATGACAAACAACTACGCTTACTGTTTCTTAGCTGTTCTCAATTACATGACTCAATTTTTTAATCGGGGAAGAGATATATTTCAATTCTCGAGTAACTCCAAGACTGCGACATCCTACAAAACTAAGTTGCAAACCCCAATCCTACAGCCCTCTGGCCGCTACTTACGCATACTCAACAACGCTCAACAATGAAGAGAAAGACGAACTGGTAAGTTCTGACAGGCGCTCCACAGGACGAGAGACATGAAAGATGAGAATTGCAAGATCACCACTGCAACACACTAAGCGAACTCCGAATTATAACTCATCTATTATCTGCAGATATTTCGTTTAGCTACGGACGCTATGTCTTCCATTCGTAGAAAAATCTTACAACTGTTTCCTATTGACTTCGCGTTCAACAAAGTTAATCTCAATCCTGTAGTCAAAATTATACTCTCGTTCCGGGTATTCCCGCTTGCCAGGTGCAATATCTCAAACTACACATTTTGAGTCTCTCGTCAAGAAAGAAAGGCGTTTGAGGGCGGCACTTACAACCACACACTTCTCCCTGTTCATAATCGAGTCTTAAGTGTAACAGCGATTTTATAAATTCATAACAGCAGTGAATGACAGACAACATTGCTTTTTGTTACCCAGAACACAAAACGCATAGAACATGAATCAAAAACTCGTTACGTAGTCCCAGAATTACGGTTTAACTCTGAATCCCAAAAAAAGTCTAGTCGTCCTGTTCTCGCGGATTCCTAACGTCAATACTTACACCTTTTCTGGGAAACACCGTCCCACTGTTCAATACCTAGAACGTCATATTCGACCGAAAAAACTTCATGAAAAAACACAGTAGTCACAACAAAATCTTCCGGTCAAAATAGGTGTCAGGATGGGTATCTGTACTAATCGCCTGTAAGGGGATTGATGGTATTTATGCCTGTGTAGCATGACGAGTCCTTTCTTGACGAAGTTTCTGAGAATTTCTTGACTCGCGCCGACTTCTTTATCCGGGTCGTCCCACCGCACAAAACATTTCATGACAATTTACAATACAAATTTAAAATTATGCGCACCTCGTAGTATGTGCATAAAATTATTTAAAAAACACATTCCAAAACCCAGCCATAGAGTCCCTTCTCAAAGTATTGTCAGCATCCTCTGGGCACACTGTCACCCAGTACACTCAACGTATCCGTACAGACATTTTGTGTTATCGATCGTACAAACAGATTGTACCTTTCCCGGGTCTTAGGGGGTCCATGCTACAGTGAAATGTCCTCTCGGCACAAGTAAACATAGCACATCGCAATATAGGTCACACCACATTTCATGTTTTACAAAGGACAGAAGTAATCATTCAAATAAATTAAAACCTTGTTTTTGGATCTCAATTGGTAGTTAATCTATTTATCCAAGTGACTTATCTGACCTCCCATTCGACCTTCATCAAATTGGGACATACCTTGTTTCCCAATGTAATTAACCCTTTAGTTTGAAACCAGTAGAATTGAGGTTGCGAAGTGGCGGGGTCACGTTTATAGTTCTTGCGTTGTCACCTCCCCCCCCCTCTGAGTTCCCAGGCATCTTCTCACTGTCACGGGCAACCCAGGTACAGGGATCGTCCCACGACAAAAAATGTCCCTTTCGATATCCTACCTAGTGCAGTCTGTGCATGCGCTGTATTTATATTCCTCACTTGCAAACATCGTCCTTGCTGACTCTTAACCTGCCAACATTCTCCCTCAGCTGATTCTATCAGGATGTCACAGAGTGGCTCCCGAGCTGTGGAAAATGGGTCAGTTTTCGACTTCCTTGTCAACGGGTGCAAGAGTTGTGCATTGCTTCATCGTAAAGCATTCCACAGTGCAGTTAAATGGCATGTCTTGAAGGTGAGCGACCAGCGGAAATACAGCAGATGGAGGCAAGTAAATACATCTTTGCTACTCGATACTTTCTTATGCCAAAAGGCCAATGTTTTTGGTTTAGCTAATAACAACATTAGACCCACCATTTCCAGAGCTCAGCTCAGGGACATTCTCGTGGGACGATATAATCGGCACAACATAACTCCTGCTACGGCTGCCAAGCCGAAAGAAGAGAAAGATAAACATATTCTGAAAACATTGGACATTCAGAGCGAAAAGTCTGCAAATCCGGCGCACACCTTCCGGGTTTCCTCACCAACCACCAAAGTACGACGGAGGGCAATGAACGTCGAAAGCCGATTTCATGGAAAGTGCGTCGATCCCATCCCATTTGCCGTAGGTTCTAAGCTGGCTAGTAGCATCCGGGCGAGGGCGTTATTTACGTTGCGCGCCCGTACTCGCTATGGCGACGCTCGTTTGCCATTCGTCCAGGCGGTGATCTCTTTAGACAAGGGGTCGACAACCTATGACCCGAGGGACACCGAGTGACCCATTTGATAATTTCAAGTGACCCACTTTAGTTCTGAAAATAAAGTATAATATATAAAAATAAATTATAAAAGATAAACATGAAACAAACATTTTGAGAATTAAAAAAATTGAAAATAGATACTAATATCAACATTTTAGTTCGATTACCATGGATCTTATAAGTGTTTATGTATATAAGATCCATGTCCATTACAAAGTTGCAGTAATGATAGTAGGCGGAATACAGCGACATTGTCCTAACAAATTTTACCATTATTGGACGCGCGTGTCGTTCTCTTAGTTTTAACACATGTTCAGTAGCACAAGAATAATGACGCAATTATAGTTACGCAGCTAAATGATTATTACCTAGCGAAATAAGTATTATTTTTTAAAAATTACCATGAACAAACAAAAAGCAAAAAAGATTATTTCAAGATGTGTGGAGAGAAAAGTATAGGTGTATCGAAAATGGTGACAAATTGATATGTACTTTATGTACATATATAATTAACGCCAGGACTTACAATATTGAGCGACACTTTTCTTCAAAACATAAAGATGTGAGTGAAATGGCAAATGAAGATAAATCTGAATACATTGCTAAACGTGTATAAATTTTGGAAAACAAAATAAATTCTTAAAGAGTTTTATTACCAGCAACAATCAAGCTACATCTGCCAGGTTTGTTGCAGCTCTTAGCATTGGTACGTACCAACGGAAAAACATTTACAGACGTCGAGTTTTTGAAAAACGTATTCATTAATTGTTCCGAACGCTTATTTAATGACTTCGCAAATAAAAAACAAATAATTGAGAGAATCAAAGAAATGCCATTGTCAGCTAGAACAGTCCAGCGACGCGTTGAAGATATGGCCGAAAATATTGATGAACAGGTCAAAAATGATTTGTTATCTTGTGATATAATTAGCATTGCAATTGATGAAAGTATCGATATAAATAGCATTGGTAGGCTTGCAATAATTATTAGATTTGCATCAATAAATAGCTCGAATGAGAATGAAGAACTATGCGTTCTTGCTTCAATGAATGACACGATTAAAGGCACTGATATTTTTCGTCAAGTACAAGAGTTTACAAAAACGGGCAAGTATTGGATTTAAAAAGTATTGGTTTTCCATAACAACTGATGGTGCTCCAAGTATAAGAGGAAAAGCTGTTGGATTTGTAAAACTAATGGAAAATGAACTTGGCCGCTCACTTTTATCGTTTCATAGTATCATACACGAAGAAAATTTATTTGCAAAGGCGTCTACGCAACAACTTAAGGATGTAATGGAAAAGGTTGTTAACATCGTAAACATGATAATAGTGCGATCAGCATTAATACACAGGCGCTGTTTGGAGGAAATTGAATCGAAATATAGAGATTTGTTGTTACATTCTGAAATACAATGGTTAAGTCGAGACAAAGTTCTTAATAGATTTGTAGAGAGTTTTGATGATATACAAATATTTCTTCACGAAATCGGTGAAAATGATCTCGAACTCAATGATAAACAATGTTTTTTAAGACTTTTATTCTTAACAGACATAATGAACCGTTATAATGATTTCAACGTACGACTCCAAGGAAATTACCACACAATTTTGAAAATGTATGAGGAATGGAAGAGCTTTACTTCAAAATTGATATTTTTGAAACTGACATAAAAACTTAAAAATTTCATTATTTTTCCATTGTTAAAAAGGGAACATGAAAAAGAAAATATCGATGAAAGTAATCTAAATATGTTCGAAAGTTGGATTTTCGTCATTAAAAGTGAATATGAAAGTCGGTTTCAAAGTTTTAAGAAGCATGGAAAAATGTTTGCATTTATAATAAAACCCGAGGAAATAGAAGAAAATGTTTTAAATTTGTTGTATTTTCAATATCTAAAAATTAACAATTTTAGTTTAGAAATGATTGATTTTAAAAGTTCAACGTTATGGACGGATAAATTTAAGAAATTGCGGAAAGATTTGGAAAAAACAGAAGATAATCATCTTCTCATGATATCAACATGTTGGACATCACTTCCTGCGAAGTTTTCATCTTTGAAAAAAATTTGCTTTGCCATTTTGTCCACATTCGGTTCAACTTATAAATGTGAGCAAATATTTTCACAAATGAAATATATATTAAGCAAGAACAGGAACAGGTTAACTACCGAAAATTCAGATGCTTGTATTCGTCTTAAAACGACTAACTATAAACCAGACTTGACTAAATTGACGTCACAAGTTCAACATCAGGGGAGCCATTGATATCGAAGAGAACGTTTATAAATAAAGTTCATTCAACTATGTTTGTAATTATTTTCTTAATAAAATATATCTTATTATTTAGTAAAAGACTGTTTTAATACGAAAATATATCTGATTCAAACGTCTCTTTAATACTAACATTTTGGTTAATTTTGACCCACGGCCCAAAAAGGTTGCCGACCCCTGCTTTAGACTCTACCTCACAACCATCGAGCAGAATTCTATTCAAGTTTCGTTCGGACTATACATTTCCGCCCAGGTTTTTTTTCTTTACATAATAGTAAGATCATGGGATAATGATTGTATATTGTAAATTTGATTTCTCACATTTCCGTGTTCTTGCCTTGGTAGATTTTTTGATGCGGGGGGGGGG
>NNCF01126744.1:2485466-2532637 GCA_002313205.1 Laupala kohalensis | reverse complement strand
ATATATAGTATTCGTCCATCATAAGGTCGTAAGTCTTAAATTATTTATTTACTTTAGATACTTTGATCGGAGTTGATGGTGTGGTCCATTGCTTGATTCCATGAGAGTAAAATAAGTTTATTGTTCTCTTCGTGATTTAATGCAAATTGTAGCTACTCTCCGGGTATAAAAGATTTATTTGTGATTTGAATGTAAAACAGCGGGTTTTTACGATTTTTTATAATAGGAACAATATTTTTAGTATTTACACATCTTAGTAGTAAATGAATTTTTACTTACCGTGCATCAGTAAGATCCTACACTTAATGTATTTAAGTTAAATAAAATAATTTCTGCGTATTAGATACAAAATTTATGTGATAATTTCGCCATAATATCAATTTGTGATTGCAATTAGGGATTCAAGGTAATATTGGTAAGGTGATGTTTACTCGTTGAGAAATTGGTGACACAAAAAGTACTTGTATGCGCCTTTATCGATTCCAATGTGATAAGCGTAAATTTTTATTTATTATTTCTGAGGCCTGCTCTTCCATCTTACCGTTGGACTAGAAACATTGACAACAACTCTTACGAGTTGTACTCGTTCATTGTTTTCTGAGGGAAAATAAACATGTTCTTTCTTTAGAATGTACTTATTCAGAGTATAGAAAACGTAACGAAATGAGAAATTTCCTTCGTGCGATTTTGAGGGATGTATTTAGGGGGTCTGCTAATACTTAAAGAACTCTGCTATAACTGGCCTTTGGTGTGTGATTCATACCTACACCTCGCGAGGCGACCCATGTGGGTGGTGGGTGCGGGTGGAGAAGAGGGTTGCTCTGATCTCAAGCGCCATGACATACGGTAACTAGCATAATATATCGAAGTTTTCTGGGTGAGCAGAACAATCGTTTCAAGAGATAAATGGAAGTAAACGAAACTTCCTTGATGTCACGACCGAGAACTCCAGTGAGGCACACGCTACTGTTCACTATCCGATCATGCACGTAATAGTAATGAAATTGAAGTATGGTTATCGTCCAAAAGGAAAATATATATACATCTCATATCTCAATAATTTAAATATTTTATTTCCATAGAATTAATCTGTACATAACTCCGGAAGTAAGTAAGAGACCGTCCCATCAATTAGACAAAACAAAATCGGAGAAAAACCTGGGTTTGAATGAGGCTACAGAGCTACAGAACTCAACCGAGCCAAGATTTGGTACATTAAGATTTCTGTTGTACATAGCCAAATGAACTTAACCTGACGTCGTTGCCTGAGAGTTGGAATTTGTCTCTTCGCGACCGTTTCACACAATTTCACGAAGTATAGGGTTAGAGTAATTGAAAATGCAGGAATCATACAGAATAAAACCTTAAAAATATATGTATTTGTGTGTAATATGTGTAATTCGGAAAAGGTAATTATCGTGGGTTTATGGTAAATTTTGCCATAAATCAAAAAGAATGATTTGTTGATATCTCCACAGCAATATCCCCCCTCCTAAAAATTTATACACTTCCCTTGACGACGCCCATACTCGGTGAACTGTAAGTACCCGCATGGTGTGGCCATACAAAATCGGCTTTTGCGAGGTTAAAGTAGAACGAATAATAATAATAATAATAATAGAAATCATTAGGTTATAGGAAGACGATAACGCTGTTCCACAACGAATTGTACTCCTGATATGAGGCGTTTTTTGTAGTAGCCAAAGGAATTAGGAATCACCATTCCGGAGGTTTTACGAATCCCTTTGCTTGCCTGTTCAGAGTCGACTATATCCACATAGACATTACTATTGATTATTAGTTGTTAGGTCACATTTCCGTTCTTAGTCCAAGGTGGGCGTTCCCTAACTACCCCTTGGTTCACCTTCGTCGTCTCCCCTATTCCGGTGGCGATGACTTCAGTGATGGCGTGGGAGACCCCCAAGGGTGGAGTAGCGAGACGACGCGGCTGCGAAAGAGGCTGGCGTTTGGCACGAAGCTTTTGAAGTGGGTGAGAAATTATGCGTTCCACTTCGTGACTGAATTAAGTCGTTCTCAAATGCAACGTTTATCATGCTATTTCAATTTGAGGTACATGAAAGGTATAATTTTAAAATCTCGCTCAACGCTATTACGACTTTAATCAAATAATACCTAATAAAAATATCTTGGGATTAATGACAACGCTCTCAAATACAAACATTTCTCAATTTTATGTTAAGTATTAGGAGTATTAGGAGATATAAGTAATAATGAAAACAGTATTTCTATGACAACTTGAAATTTTTGTCAGAAAAATAAAAATACTGTACTCCAAATTATGTTGTAACGCGGTAAATTTGTGTTGGAATAATTCTTGTAATTTGAGAATTGCTTATAGCATTTTGGAAAGGTGCGTCAACACTATTTGTTGGACTTTCGTTTTTGGAAGTAGCTTTGGGTTGTTCATATTAAAACATGTCACGAAAAGAATCTGCCTACCAAGTACATATTGTGTTCCACAAATACATATTGTGTTGTAATTGGTGAAATATATAAAAGAACTTGTAAAAAGGATCGTAGAAAACGTAAGACTGTAGGTGATCGATGTTCAAGAACCTTACATTACTGTAGGCGTTTTAATTTCTAATATAAATGATCATTATTTTTATGTTATTTAGTTCCACACATTGATTTTTGATTTAATAGTATTCATCACTTTCCACGTGTACAATACGTTGTAACAGTTACTCTGCTTGTCAAAATGTATTCCTGACAAATTCTTCTTTCTAATTTATGTATATTGTTATATTGTAATTGAACTCTGTGAAATTCTCTAATGCATTTGTAGATAGCCTACATATCAAATAAAATTGTTTCGACCCGGTAGCTACCAGCGATCCATGCAATTTGTTTGAAATTAGCATATCTTTTTTAATATTTATGGTTCAAAATTATTTTTACCTATGCGTAATGTTTCAGAGAAATATCAATTTGTTTGCTGGCGGATTTTGACTGCCTTCTGCTTCCTTGCATCGGCCTATGTTTCGTTATTTGTTTGGAATTGACGCCTAATTGCTTTTTAAGTGACGAACTGAAAGACGTACGGAGCTTAATTCTTTAGTGACTCGTCATACGAGATGTAATAGGTTTCTGTATACCTCGCACGAGGCCAAAATTGCCATTTGGGAACTTATATCTGTCTGTAAGTTAGGTAAAGTTGAAACATTTACTGCTCTTTTTTATTATTCGAAGTCGTCAAGTAGGATTCATCACATTCATGTTGCCGGATTCATATTCGCTAGGTATTGCCATTGTTGGATTTTGTGATACTGCGTAATTCGGCGCTGACTTTTTTCTGCTCTTGTTTCAGTTTGTGTTCTGTGATGTTCTAAAATTGCCGTGATTTCAAATACCGTTATTTAATTTACAATTACAATTGTTTGTGTACGTAATTTTTATGTAAGTTAGCATCAATTTGCGAACATATCTGATATGGGCCTATTAAATTTTTCTTGTTACTAAATGAGTATTTTGGATAAGACATCTATATCAATTAAATTCCTCAAAATTAAAATTTTCATGCTTTTCAGAAATATCGTTGCCACTAACTCCTAAATTGTGACTGATACGACTTTATAAATTAAAACTGGAGGTTTATTCTGTACGGTCACTTGATTGCAACCTTTGATAAATAAATACATAAATAAATTTATTGTCAAAAAAGCAGTACAAACTGCGCATGACCACGTGGAGGCCAATAAACTAATTTACTTTCCGGAAGCAAGCAAGGGACCATCCCATCAATTCCGATCAAGGGCCCTAAGGCAGAGGCGGATTCAAAAATTTCAGCAAAAATTCCTAGATAAGATAAAGAGTTAGCTGCCAGTTATAATACTAATAGAATGTCAATATGTATGTAATTTAACGCAAAAAAATTACATGTATTTACAAATTATTATCGAACTATAGTTAATTCTGAGTATAGTGTTTAAAAATCATAAGAATTGAAATAACACTAAATTCACGATTTATTGTTACAATAAACATGCCCCTAGACAATGCCTAGAGAACCTGTTTAAGAAATGGCCTCTACCCGAAGGAAAACCGAGACACAACAATCATGCAAGAAAATAATTTTTGAAATTGTTATAAATTATTTTAAAAGTACTACAGCAATGGCATGATAAAGTACAAGACGGATTTAACTTTTATTAAAATCAATAAATTCTTTTACATTGTAGAAGCACTGGTGCAGGAGGTAGTTTTTAACCGCGGATTTAATGAGATTCAATTTCATAATATCTTTTATATTCTTGGGCAGGGAATTATATAGAACGATTCCCGAATGATAAGACACTTATAGAATAATATTTCTAGGATTTTTGAGAAAGTGGATAGTAGAGATATTGGTCGGTAATTTCCAATATTAAGTTTGTTTCCTTTCTTGTGTAAAGGTTTCACTTTAGCTCTCTTAAATATGTTGGGAAACACCCCTTCCGATAAAGAACTGTTAAAAATATTTATGAGTGGATTTAATATAGCGTGGGACGAAAATTTAACAATAAACTCAGGTTTATCATCTACGCCTCGTGAAAATTTGTTTTTTAAGGAGCTGATGATTCCCATGACTTCACTGGCGTTAGTTTCGGAAGTGAACATAGAATTGGGTATGTGGGTGGATATAATTGGAAGACATTGATTTGGATATATTGAGTTCGTTATTTTACCAACTTCTGAGAAGTAAGAATGAAACAAACTTGCGATGTCTTGAGGATTTGATACGATTTTGCCATCGTTTAGTAAAGAAACATTTTCTTCGCGATTTTCAGGAGTTGACGTGTAATTGTTAACAATATTCCACATGGCTTTCATCCGGTTGTTCGATTTTAGTATATGCCTGTCGTTTTCCATTACTTTAGCTGCATAGACTACTTTTCGAAGAATAGTCTTATATTTACGAAAATAATTATGGAATTCGGATGGTTGGTTATAGAGTTTTGAAAGATAATGTAAACGGCGTTTGTTTTTTGAAGAAATTCTTATCCCTTGGGTGATCCATTTTTTAATGTTTTAGAAATATTGAAATAAATACATTGAATTTGTCGTCGGTGTTTTGGCAATTGTAACATCTTTCCATGTTTCTTCACGCAAATAATTCATAAATATGGATTGATTTGAGTCATTGAACTCTCTTGAAAACTTGTAAAGGATTTTATGTGGTTTTAGTTTTTCATTAATAGTCAATACTTGAGCAAGGTGATCGCTGTATCCGGATAAACACTTCAGAGAGATACGAGATTCCATTGTTGACTAAAATTTGATCTAGCAATGTTTGAGATGAGCCGGAGAGGCGAGTGGGGTCGTTTATCGTAGGAATAAGGTTGAAGGAATCTATTAATTGGCGAATGTGCAAAGTCGGATGTACTCGGGAAAACGATGTTGAAATCACCACATATAACGATAATTTAGCAGATTTATGTGTGATATGTTTTAAAACAATTTTGAAGGTCCGAAAAAATATGTCAAGATCTGATTGAGGAGGTCTATAAATACACAAAACAATAATACCGGTGTCGATCAGATAAACTGCAGAAATTTCGTAGACACTATATACTATATAATACGTTTTGCAAAATATTCTTTAAATAGGTTTTGTAACTTTCGATAATAAGTCTAATTCCTTAGATATAAGTAGAATTTGCTGACAAAGTGTAGTTGAATTATGTGAAAATTGGGTGTTGTGCGAATAATGCTTAGAGGAATTTGTTGTTAGTGGAAAGGTTAAACCTTATCTAGTTCGTATCTGGGGATAAATCCATTTATCAACTACTAATAACTATACATAAATTTGGAATTATTTTAGGGTCATATGTAATTATCGAATTCTAGAATTAAACAACACGTTTCTAAAATTTGTAATAATAAATTTATTGCGTGACGAGAACAAAAACTTGTATCACATATTTAAAAAATTAAATTACACAAAAATAAATTAGTGTGAACAACGTAGGATAATTTTAGGAAAATATTAATTTATTATTGAAATTATCTGTTTGAATTTTAATTCTCTGTAGAAGTAGTTCATTTGCAATATTTTGCGCGTATTTCTTCATAACATTTGCGATAGGAAATGAAAACTCGCGTTGTCATAGTGCACATGCACAATAGTGTCAAGAAATTCTGTATCTGGAAGGTGATGTTTCTTGAAACTGAAAGATTTCAGTAAATTATCATGTATTACAATTTTAATGTTGTTCAAAACGATACGTGTTAAATAGTGATGTGTGCCTCAGACTTTTATTAATAACTTTGTGACTTAAAACCATTGTCAGTAATATTGCATATTATTTTTATTTTCTTACCAGGAATAATTTTGATAATGGTGAAGATAACATTATTTGTTCATTGATTTTTTTCTTTCAATATTGTCTATAAATAAATGGGATTTTAGAAGAGGGAAATAGAGTAAGAAATATACTCTTTGATAGTGAAAATCTGCTCGTCTTTTCCAGTGAATGAAGTGCTTTCAAAGGTGATCCCTCACACGTTGCTTCTGTCTTCGAAGTCGACGATTTCATTTCTCATACGTTCATGTATATATAACTAGGATACGAAATTGATATTCGCCGGGCGAGCATACGCTGCGTGTTGGTGGGCGAAGGGGTGAAAGGCTGTGGTGGCAGCAGCGAGCGTCGTGAGTCAACGGGAATTCTGGGTCATTTATCCGTCCGCCCTTCGTGTGGTTGGTGGGGGCGGAGGGTGGGGGAGTGGCAGCGCTCGACGGACGCCCTTAAATGGACGAACCGTGTCGCGACACCAGCGCTGAGGACGAGCGCGTGCACTTCGACTGCATGCAGATTTGTTCTCATTGAAGAATCTGTGAAGTGGTATGGTTTGGGTGTGGTGTTTTGACTATGACGCTGACGAATTGAGAGGGTTTAATAGTATAAAATTTTACTCTGGATGGAAAGAGTATTTCTTTATTATACTAAAAGTATATGCAAGGTTGAAACTGTCTCACAACAGTTCTATGGTAGAGACCTTTATACGTACGAGACAACTCAAACAAGTAGTATCGAGTAGATTCTCATACTTGGGCGGATCTTCTCAGTGTGCATCATAATGTAATAGGAATCAAAATGGCCTCCCTTTGTTTTTGTTTACGTTAGTTTTTCATGTACTGCAAAGGATTCAAACTGGCTGTCACCTGATTGTTCCCGCCATTCTGGTGACGCAATGTCCATGTTTTCTCTCGTACAAAGGACTCTACCCTATGGTACGCACTTGTATTTTGTGGAGGAGTCAAATATGTCTTGGCTGAAGCACGAGGAGGAGATGTCCAGCAGTATGTTCCACTCGTTTTGACTCTCAAGGTAGTCCTTTTATACTCTCCACGGTAGGCTGTTGGTCTTGGTATTAGTCTGAACGTTGAGGCATGATTGAAAAACCCGTCATTGCGATTCAAAGCCATGTTTAACCCATCGCTCCACCCAATGTTCCGCACGTACTCCATAGTTTGATAAAAGCACAATACACATATTACGAATCTAAATAAATTATATGATACTATTTTGTGTGTGATATTTCATAGAAATAATGTGTGAAATAATTTTGGTTACGTACTCTTTTCGCGTTCTTGTGTTGGGAATACAATTTCATTCAATCAATATTTAACACCGCATTAGATGACAAATATTATTTAAGGAATAATTATTTAAGGAGGCTGTAAATGCACGTTGCCAAACTGGGAAAATTGAGCAAGAATGGAGGGTGACAACAATGGATTATGCTAAGAGCAGTAAAGAAATAATCCAGAAGTTAACTTTTATTATCTGGGAGATTGTAGGAACCATCCCGGCATTTGTTCAAAGTCTATGGAAAACTAGAAAAGATTGGTGAAAAAAAGTAACAAACGGAAGAAAAAAGCGGGCGTTTTATTTATGCAAGCTCCGACAATCACCTGATCAAAGTCTTATTTACGATTAAATAAGTGGACTTAGAAATACTGGCAATAAGCACTCGAAATAAATTGAATGAAGAAAATGAAATTTTAGGTATCGTAAAAGGTTTGCACTTTGGTCCATTTCCAAAGAAAGACTTTAATATTCAATGATCTCAGGATTATTTGATTAAAAAATACTTTATAATTAAATAATATGAATTAAATATTTTATAATTACATTTGTTTACAGTTATAATGTTAATTAGTTAATACTGATATTTACAATAATTCGTTTATGATAATAAATAAATAAATATTTCATAAGATACAAGAAGAATTAGGGAATGTCTTGGAAAAATTTAGCAGTGGCCGCGAGGTATCTTCATTCTGTGTGTCAGAAAAAGATATTTTACCGAACTTCGAACTATGTTTTGAAAATTATTTCTTCAAAAAGGATGATTAACCATTAAAACGGGTGCAAGAGACCGTCTAGAAATTATTTTCTCAGTGGAATAAATGTGTGTCCTGTCATCTAAATAATAAACAGGTAACAACTAGTTTTCATTCTGTGATATAAAAATAACTTATGAAAATCTTCATGGTAATGTGATGGAACGGGCGGTTAGTGGGTTGGAAATGAAGGTGTTCCTGGAACAAAAGAATGAAGTAATTCGTTGCTAGTAAGAAAATGGAGTCTCTGTTGTTCTGGGATGTTGCGTGGAATGAGGCAGTGGTAATAGAGTTCCCAAGTATGAACTTTTTTGTACGTTTTCTTCGTTCGTAACTTCGTGGTGTAAGTTTGGTGTGCGTGTGACGACACGACGAAATATACCTTAATTTTTATTTAAAGACTAGTTCCCCGCTGTAAGGGAGATGACTCGCGAAAAGAATTTTTAAAACTCCGTGACCTTGCTCACTTTCCAGAATTCTGGATAAAGTTTATCTTATGAGTTTTTGCGTAGAAAAAAAATCTCAACGTAAGAATGTTCTACGTTTATGCGATCTATGTATTTCAATGCTAAACACCCGTTTCTGTTGACGGCTGAGAGTTTTGACATCTTTGTAGGTGGTTGATATTTTGTAATATGCTCAAAACATCGCGAAAAATGAATCCAAATGTTGTATAATTACAAAAAAATACAAACATAATATGGAGATACTGCAAAATAAATGTACACGAAATGACTCATTATAAGGTAGTTTTTACACAGCGTTTTGTTTCATTTTTCTCTTAAAAATTACATTTGTATAATGACAATAAAATGTAGAATTAATAATTATATTGCCTACGTTATACGTCTGGTTTGTGACGAATAGCGCGGCCATGAGTGTGGGCTAATGAGTGGTGGAGGCATATCCAGTTTCTAGAAGGATGTTAAGCTCTCCGCCGCCACCAGAAATTGTGTTTTGTATAGTTTCTCAGCTATAAATCATTGAAGGATTTCTGTTGTTACTGTAATTGTAGAGTAATTTCGTTGATATGCAATTATAACATAACTGGTGAGATACTTAAAAATAGTGTGGGCACGAGCAATGCAAGCAGCTGCTTGGGATGCGGCATGCTGGTCGTATTTCTTACATTTTGACCATTAATATCTTAGGAATACAAAGGTAATAAGAAAACTTATTGTTAAATCAATATTGCTTCCCGCTTTTTATTTAGAATTTATTCTGACGTAAGCGATCCGCTATACACGTCATTCTTCGCAAACTTTTCAACATACTCCAAGTCGTCTTCTAAATTTTACAAGTACCTCACGAATTACGGACTAATCATAGATCAACTAAAATACCTTCAGAATCCAAGTATTGAGTCTGTTTTGAACAGGATTGTTTTGAGTGTTGAGAATTAAGTATTGAGTCTGTTTTGATATTTGAATATTGGGAGGCGCCTACTTTGAAATGAACAAATGAGGGAGTTGCAAACAAATCAGCATGGAAGATAATTCAAATTTGCTAAATTCGATTTCCAGATAAGTAGGAAAATGGCAAATACTCCAAGGTTTCGAGAATAAATATTTTGAAGCACACTGATATGGTAAATATGTCATCAAGGATTAATAATTTTATTTTTATATTTTATCCTAAACGAGTTTAAGATTTCTTATATTTTTTGCCATGTAAACTTTATAGTAGAATGATCTTTTCCTTAAAAAGTATAATTGGAAAGTTGAGTGGGGCTCTTTCCAGATTTTTTAAAATAATATCAAAGTTCTTGTTGTGCCACTTTTTTGAAGTAAAACTACAACACCAGAACCTTTTGAGATAAGAGTGCGGGGATCATAGCAAATTGCGCGCTTCTGGGGCATGAATACATGTTGATTCAAAACCACCAATTATGAGTTGTTTTTATGGATGTGCCATGCTGCAAATTTCTTGAGTCTAGGAGAAACATCCTTCATTGAGGAATAGCCCAAAGTACCGTCCTTGAGAGGTCGCGTCGCAGTTTCATCGATTCGGAATCAGATAGCGCCGCTTTAAGAGCCACGCGTAAACACGCCGCCCCCGTTGCCTAATCCGCCACCGCGCCGCGCCGCGTCGAAGCCATCCCGCCGCCTCGGCGCACAGCTCCGTGCCGCCGAGCGTCTTTCGCCAGGAGACGCCGCGAGTCTAACTCCTATGGAAGATGAACCTTCAGGGGAGGATTTCATTTCGTCTGCACCCTTGTTGCACAAGAGAGGGAAGTGAGTGTACCTAATTACCACAGTATAAAAGGCTGATATTTCTTGAAGTTCTGGGAGAAAATAAATAAATTATAACTTACGACCTTTCCTTGTTGGCGATCACAATATATTTTTGTAGTGTTTTATTAGTATATAATGTTTTCGACTGTAAATTGGAGTCGTAGTCAGACGTAAACAAATTGTAACAACAAAAAATAACATTGCAATAGAACAACTGAACATGATATTGAATGTAAATATTAACTAAAAAAAGTTTCATTATATTTTGGGACGAAGTATTTAGTTGAAAAGATAATAATTATTCTTTGGTTCTATCGGTCTATGACATTAATTATGAATTTTATTCAATATTTTTGTCTAACCTGAAAATATATACTTATCGTGGAATATTTCATGTACCTTGTCTTTGATCTCGAAGAAATGGTTTGATTTGTGCTATTGTTTTTATTCTACAAAATACTTCGGAGCAAATTCACCTTCGTCTTCGATGACTACAAGCGGTGAGCTACGGCGGTGGAAAAATAAAACAAGTTAGGATGAATCTGATCAGATAATGCTGAAGACCGTTACTGGTCCATGAGTTTCCCTCGTTGTATCTTGTCCCTCCAGAACGAATCTCGTAGTGCATAATAAATTAATTTCTTCTATAATTTCGACGTTCAATGAATTGACATTTCTTTGGTCGACTTTAAAATTAAATATAGTTTTGTGAACATCGGAGATCGGTCTTATCGCTAAGAATCTCTCATGTTTATCGTCTCATACATTGTTTTTTATTGAATGAACAATGAACGTTTGATGAAACAGTGGCTACTTTATGCAAAATATCTTACTTCACCCCAAATAGCTGGGACGTGTGTGGCAGGAAAACTATATAGAGACATTTCTAGAGGATCGGTGACTAGAGAGCTTAACTTACGTCTTGATTCTGATAGGGTCATTTGAGTTACACACATCAAAATTATAGTAATGAACCAGCGTAGAGATACACAGTATAGACACTCCCCGCCAGATTCATCTTCGTCTTTCCTCCCGCACTTTCCGGCTCGCATCTCTCCCGGTGATGCGCGGGCAACTCATAGATTTGTGTCCAGACTGATTCTTCCTGACCTACTCAGCATGCTGCAAAATTATTGTTGAATGTATCTTAGATATTACTACCTCATCTCATCCTTATGCCGATGCCTAGAAATCACGGAGCACTACTCACCGCAATACCAAAGGACATGATCAAGTAATGGAAATAGTTTGACCTGATGTATTAGTAACATGTTTTACAATGCTTATAATGTCACATGAGTATGCGATTAAAACTTATATTTTTTTAAAGTCTATCCACGTATAACTCCGGCAGCTTTAATTTCTCCAATAATTTTTGTAATGTAACATTGAGGCTAGAACGATGCCATAACGTTCTCAGAACAGTAGGAACTCCTATTAACTATGTCGTGAACGGTAATAATTATGTAAATTATTGTAGAGGCTTAACTATTTTGTGACATTTTCTGTGAGTTCATATGGACTGTGCATACTTAGCAAGTAGTTTGATAAATATTATAATATGGAAAGTTATATAATATGAACATGGACTTTGAATCAAAAGAGGGCGGAGGAAAGTTTTCTCTCTTTTCATTGCATTTGAACCGAACCGTCGGAAAAGTATTGTTCGTGATACTGTGATGATTCGGGAAATTTTTTGCTTTAAGTTTACCCAAAATATATATATCCCCAAAAATAGTTTTGATTTTATTCTTAACGTTGCATATGTGTATGTTTCTAAATGAAAACTTGCTCTCAGAGTGAATATTCATTCGAAATTATTAAATGAGATAAGATTCGCGAGCACACGTTTTCAGTTAGAATGCTATCATCTTCGTCCATTCCATATCGTATTAAAGACTGAGCTTACGTGCATAACGTACGTAGTGGATTCTGGCTCATAAAACAACGGGAATCCATGAAAAATTCTGAGTATAAACTATTGAAAGTGCTTTCTGCTGTAAATATACATTCTTCGTGAACAAGAATTCGTTTAGATCTGTGTTATTTGATTTCTCCCGTGAAGAAAAAGATAGGCTTACTTCCATAAACTCTGTGCTATTGGATTTCTAACTACTTCTACATCAGTTGAGTCAAGCTTAAAAAAACATGTGATTTCTAACAAACTTATCTTTTGAAATGAATGCGTTTTAATGTCTTACTTAATCAATCGTCATTATGATGACTCGTTTCATCAAGCTTGATACATAAAAATTATATTTTGGAAGAAACTGCATGGAAGTTTATTGGTGGAAAATGTATTTACGAAGTATGGAAGTATTGTTTTGGAAAGTACATATTTACGGTTCGAATTTTCTGCAGATAGGAGTGTGTTATAACACTTATGATAACCAACTTCTGTGACGTAACATGTTCTCATTTAAGAGTTCAAGTAAAAAATAAAAATTTCCCCACCCCTTCACTTTGAAAGATGCAAAACTTGATATCATTGCGAAATTATGAAATTGTCGGGGAGTTATTCATCATTGTAAGTGCTTGATTGGTATTAATACTTAAATGTAGGAAGCGTGTTCGAGTATGTATTCTCCACAAAATATTATTAGATAAGAGAAGGTAAAACAAAATACACTATAAGAAATTATGTCCACGTAGATTCAATTTAAAACGCACAGGTCATTTAATGGGCGCAGACTGAGAACGAGAAACATACATAACAAGGTACATGAAATAATATAAATGGTCATTCTGTCATAGGTCTAATGATGATTGGAACAGTTAAATGAGTTTAAAACAATTCCTGATAGGACAAAAGTCAATGTAGATCACTCACATGCAGTACATACATGAAGTCCGTGGAAATCTGAGAAAGTCACTGAATAATAACACTTGGCTCGAATAGTAATTCAGCGAGCAAATAGTTCTGATGCCGAGTTCAACTTAGCACTGAATTTTAACTTTGATAGTGTACGTGAGCATTGAGAACCAGTACTAGAACGCGATGTCACTCCCGTGAGGAAAAGCGGTAGACTGGTGTCACTCGTAGTGAAGCGCGCAGTAGACTGATATTCTAGTTTCTAAATCTACAAGTCCCGTTGCTAGGTTCTAACAGTCGACCAGGTCACCTTGTAATGATGGGAGTCAAGTTCGTGTGAGTTGGCTTTGGTGACTATTAGTGAATGTCACTATGTAGCATGTCGCTACAAAATAACCTGCTCATGATATAATTTCGTTTGCATGTAATACGTGCATGTGTTTTCTCTTACTTTTTTAAACTTAGTCTGACGCCTTTTGGTCTTGGGAGCATCCCTTCATTTTTTTATCTCATTGTATACATATGTTATGAATCAGGATATTATTGTAATCGTAGACATCCGTTGTTTGTAATTTTCATCTTCGTGGACCGACTTCTTTTTACAGTGAAATTGAGTACCGTTATGATAATGAATTTTCCTTATTTGAGATTCTTTGAAAATCTCAGAGGAAAGAGACGCGTAATTATTTGGTGCGGTGAGACATTACGCTCCGACTGACTTGTCTCCTGAGATAGACTCGGTTCTCATTCTAGAACAGGCTGAGTAGACCTGGGAGTCAATCTGAGCGTTCAGGTATACGTGAAATTTGATATATACAGTGGCGAATCTAGGGTAGGAAGGGGGGGGCGTACTAAGGGGACTATAACCCCACCCCACCCCAATTGGAACTGAACTCTCAACATAAAATTTAAATCGATAAAAGGCATACTTTGTAAAAGTGTTACCAGATTTTTCGCACACTAAATTTACATGTTATAGGCAAACGTATAATACAAATTTGTATTATATTGTTATTTCTGCGTATTACATGCACTGATTGAAGGAACTTCCAACATTAGTTTTCCATGCCGGTTCAACTCTACCATACTTGTTCAAGCGATAACAACGTAACCCCAATACCGACAACACTCACACTTCCTATGTTATTAACGCTTTGAGGAGGCAGCAGGCGACATCTTTCTCTATGGAACCTTTACCTGCTTCACAGAGAATCGCACGGTCGTGAGAAGTTCGAAATTGTTCTTTTCTACTTGCTTCATGTCATCCGTAGACTGCATGTGGATTTCTATTAATTGACGGGATAGTTTTTCCTTCCATAAGTTGTGAAGTCTCTATCTACGTTGTTTACCGTTCGTTATCCCACTATTAGAACCTTTATTTAATGATACTCGAATTAAGAAGTAGACCTCTTAAAACCATTGTTTTAAATAATATATCTTAAACAAAACTCTTGATTGGGATTTTATTTCATAACTTTTATATATTAGTTTTTTGTTCATTACGTCTACATTAAAAATAAATTTTCATGAATTATTTGATATGTTACTTTATAAAATTCTGATTTGGTCATGGAATCCGTTTACTTTAAAATGTATTTGCTATTTTAAATAATTAATAAATTTGGTCACTATTTAATAAATTGTTAATTATCTATTTGATGAGTTGATGTATTTTATTAAAAGGTAATTTTCAAACTGTAATGCTACCCAGGTCCTTCTCCAGTTAGTTTCACTGATCATGTATGTTTATGGTAACGTATGTATGTGTGATAGATGTTCCCTCAATATTTCTCAGATGAATTTATGGATCATAACGAAAAATAGAACCGTTTTGGGGTGCGCTGATAATGGATAATGGTTCTCTGGTTTCAATCGCTAAAATGCGTTTTTTTACGTGAACATTACTTGATCTGCGCTAAAAATTGAGTTCTACTGGAACATATTTTTGGTACATCGAGAAGATAATAGAACTTATTATAGTAATGATTTCAGTATCTAACCTATGAACCATAATAACAACTGTTTGATATTTATAACTTATAATTCTTATGAGAAATTTCTGGTCATCGATTTGTAGATTATAAAAATATCTTTGTGTAAAGATGCATGGTCAAATTTGCTCAGTTAGTTTTCATTCGGTCCAAGAAACACACGAAAATCGGCCAAGAAAATATGTAGAAAAGAAAAAGTAGTTTAGAACATTTTAAATCTATTTACATTGATTAGAGGAAGAGCAATGCAGTTTCATTGACCTCCTCTTTCGAGATGAGTGAACTCAATCGTCCTGCACACGCATGGAAGAGACCAAATGTTGTTTTCGAGTGCTCGCTCATATCTCCTCGTTGTGCCCTCACTGTGTGCTCCATGAACACCGAGTGGTGACTGGTTCCATTCGCTCGCGTCACGACGCATTTGTGACAGGATCGCAAAAACGTGGCCAGAGGACAGAAATAAACTTTCAAAATTTGGCATTCTAAACGGTACTTCTGTCATACTATTAGTCGAAGGTCAATAAATTGACTAAAAAATAAATTGACCCCGGTAGTTCCATAATTGCGGATATCTGGGTGCAATTCCTAGTTTTCGTGCGCACCGTACCGGTGAGATATGCAACGGCAACAATTAGAAGATATGTCTTTCCCTGTAATCGCTATAAAATTATAATGGTTTTACTGATCCACATAGATCATTACCAGGTATTGCGAGTCATAATTCTAACATCAATACAAAATTATCGTGTATACGAAGATAACACTGATATTATTTACATTTAGTGAAACAATTATAATTGAGCTTAATTGTAATAATACGTTAGCATAATGATACATTCTGTTGTTATTTTTTGTTAAATACCATTATTCTATAATGTTAATGAAAAGTTTATAATTAACTAATGTTAGTAGATATCTTGCTATTTCATTTATTAAAAGAGAAAAAACACCACTTCTACTGTAGCAGTGCATATTATGTTATCTGTTTCTCACTTCCTGTGTCATGGGTCTCTTTCCCTATAACCTCTGTTTATTTTGAAGAGAAAAAGGAAATTAAATTCAGAATAGTTCGTGGAATAGTAGTACGTTTTGTTCACTATATTTCCAAATCTTTAGAAGTACGTAACGCAGAAATATTATGTGTAAAAAAAAAAGTACCTGAAAAGTTACACGAACTTCCATCTGTGAATGAATGGAATTAGTAGAAAACAGTATCATAAAAGTAATCAATGTCTACTGGAATTGCACTTTTTTTTAAACGAATAATCCACGTGTTTCCGCCATCACCACGCAATTCTCGCGTTACAAAAATCGTGCTTCAGTATCGCGGTTTAAAAAAAAATGTAACGTTGAATGTTTATTTCGTGTGATATTATATTGGCTAACAAATCAAAATAGTATCTAACATATAACTAACAACTCGTATCTAACATTTATAGTTGTAGTAGTTATTGCTTAGGAACCTTTGGGTTGTGGTTTTAGATGGTGGTAAAACAAGCAAATCTTTATTTCAACGTATTATCCAAACATATTAAATAAACACCCATCTTTCTTTTTCTCTTTTACTTGACTTACCATTGTAAGGAACGTCTAGGCCTTGGAGTTTCAGAAACCAAAACAAGGTTTTCTGCAACCTGTGTTCTGTTTTTATAGCAACATATTCATTTTCTCACATACAATTTTCTGAGCAATGTATTCATGTTTAGTGTACTGGAGTATGTTTAGGAATCATGTGTATATTGCATATTCTTTTCATGTCACATTCAATTTTTTTTGCCATTTTCAAATTAAATACAATTTTGTAATAAATTTACATGAATTCTTTTATCCGTGAATTCTCTTTCTAATCAATTTCAAATCGATTAAACGCGTTTTTTCCTTGATCATATTTTCAGCCTCCATATTACACAATAAGGATATTCTTGCGGTTAAGCCAAGCAAGACTCAATTTTTTCTTACATCAACGTTTTGATATATTTCATGTCTGCTTCAGGGTTACATTATCGTCAACAAAGGATATTTTTTATTACTAATTGATACATTGATTCATATCGTCCCATAACACAACAACAATAATACAATGCATTTTTTGTTTTTACTGTGTCCACTTTGAGTGCTTCCGTCCCAGAGTGGACCTCCCGGGCGACTCATGTCGCAACGCAGCACCGCCTTCCGGTTGGATCTCGTTACATAGCTCCGCCGGAACCACTCGGAAGCGATTTCGACGAACCACCCGGAGGGCAATGTGCGCATCAGCTGGCCTCTTCGCGCGTCGTTCTACTCTGGGGTTACTAGACGAAAACAGGACCTGTTTGTATGTTCATGTATACGTAGAATAGCGAACCTGACCCCCGGCATCAAGCTGTGGAATCTGTTGCCAGATTTGATGATGTCACGCCTCTCGCTGGTACTAACTTTTTTTCCAGAATCCTTTCCCACAACAACGTAATAATTCTGCTGTAAGTTAAGATAACAATGACCTGTAGATAATTAGAACTATTATTTTCAATTGTTGAGCATTTTACACCAATGAATCCTTAATATTTATTTATTGAACGCGTGAAAAAAGTTATGCATTAGTGTCGCCAGAATTCTTAATTTTGTTATCTTAATGATAATTAGTGTACTCCATTGCGGCCACCCTGTCGCAGGGTCTCGTTGCAATAGTGCATGGTGTAATTTTAAATAATATTCATAGTTTCTGTAAATTATTTTTATGTAATTGAAATTTTCATATTTATCTTGCGAATATTAGATATTTGTGATTTTGAAATCTTGGCGGGAGATTTCCATTCAACAATATTTCTACGATATTAATACAAATTTCCTTAAATGATGTCATGGTCTTTCTGATTATATTCAGTCTGCGTTGAATGTTATATTTGTGTATTCTATGACCAAACATTTTTTTTTGGTAAAAAAATTATTTAATTCTCTTAAGTAATTCAAAAGCAACATTAGAATACGCAAATTAAACCTTCATTTGAACAATATGTGACAAAATTCTCTTGTATTCATTGGGATAAATTATTGTTGTGATATTCACTCGAAATGGGACTGCTGTTGTTAAAGTCATTTATTTGTCCGGAGGTATAATATTTTGATACATTCTTACATAAAACATATTTGTGTTTTGAGTGTTTCTGTAAACATATTTTCTAAATAATTTGTGATTGCTTAGTACATCCTTCATTTTAATTAAAGATAAACGAAAGAAGTTTTATCTTTTTTAGTTCCGTTTACTGTGTGAAAAAGTTGCTGGCGTGCCGATTTTTTCTCTTACTCTTCTTCTACGATCTCTCTCAACACTTCGTATAAAGAACTCTTGAAATGGAATCCTATGACGACTTATTTAACATTTAGTAATTAACGGTGAAATAGATACCAAGATTTACTTATTATATATTAAGTAATATTGTACTTATTATATATTAAGTAATATTGTACTTATTATATATTAAGTAATATTTTGTAAGTATCTATATTTTATTTATATAATATTAATATTTTATAAGTATCTTACCAAAATACTAAACGTATTTAATGAGTATATCACTATACTTGAAAAATAAATTATATTTTCCGGTATAGAATAGAATGTAATATATTATTTCATAATTCATCCAATATTTATTCAATGAGCACTTTTCAAATATATTGTATTTGTGTGGAACATGTGTTACAGTATAATCTGGATGGTAAATTTTTATATCTGTTCTCATTTGTAGTCTAAATTATTGTACAATTTTTCAAACATTTCCTTTGTTTGAGCTGGTGAATTTTCGACGCGAATGTTTTGCAGCAGCGAAGTTATTTGCTCCACATTGTAGCCATAGGCCGCGTTCGAATGGCATCGATCGATATCACTTGCATTGCTAATCGCATTGCTACCCCTGTTGCAGGGGAACGGAAGAGTCGGTTTTGTGCCGCTGCGAGACCAATTAAATGCTGGCATTCCCAGGAATAATGTTACAGTTTAACATCGGAAATATCGGCTTTATTGCTTTTCAAAGGATCTGCACTTCATATGTAGTTTTTTTTTGTGCGCTTGTCTAGGATGAGATACAGTATTCCAGTCGAAGAGCTTTCAAGTTTCTTTGGAATCATACATAAAATACGTTACGTACCCTGGGAAGTAGTATTTTTTATATACTGTGACGCTACGTTACGGCTGATTAGTGGGGTTGGTTAGGTATTACGTAACGCTAGTTTTTTTACAGGTTATTTTATTAAGTACTTTTAACTTCGAAGTTTGCCCCTGTAGTTCTTGAACTCAAAAGAAAGAGAACATTGGGGAAGAACTATTAAGTCAGCGCCAAAGATATTCCCTACATTTCCCAGAAACCACATAATTTTTTCTCATGGAGTGAAGATTAGATTTAGCGTTACGTAATTCTGTAGAGGGGGGGGGAAATCGTTATAGATGCGATTTGGAGAGGAGAGGGGTTTAAAAATGGTAATGTTTGTGTTACGTTATTTATGGATGGACCCTTTGATGCTTGTTATCAAAATATCTCTGCCTTTGATGGAGTTAGTGTTTGTTAGTAGTTTAGCAGTTTGTTAGTAGTGCTTGGATGCCGAGTCAACACCCATGATTTATATTCGGATGTGGTCGAGAGGGAAATGAACTTATACCTCAACGTCCAGACCGATTATCAGGCCTACTCAGCTTTCTTTAAAATGAATAGCGTATCATGGAATTAAGGCGGCTGAATCTTATGACGAGACCTGGGAATCGCGTTCTATTCTGTTCGCCAATCTCTTCTCTTCGCGAATCCTCAAAGTCCATAAGTATCTGTAGCGGGAAATCTTTGACTATAATATAAAGTTATGATTAATATATTTTGTTCCAATGAAATGTGTTTGCTCAAATCGCGTTCCGTGTAGCAAAAAGTTCAACCGTAGAGAGAAGTGAAGTGGAGAGGCAGTATCACCTAGTAAGAATGAACTATGCCAACAGCTAGCTAATGCTTCCGAAGATAATAATCAACATAGCTCTTTACAACCCGAACCTATGAAGTTACCTCAAAGTATGGTATGTGACCCTAGATATTTAAATTACCGTAACGTTGAAACAAAATACCTGGGAGTTGCAATTTTCGTGTACTAGTCAAGTACGAACTGTTAATGCTTGAACAGACAGAACCTTGGCATACCTAAATGAAGTTCTGTCCTCACGCCTTGCTTTGCATGTTCAATAAGGCAAGCTGCGAAGAATAATCTTCCTTTTCTTTATTGTACGTGTTGCCGTTATATTTGTCTCTCTATTGTGAACTCCATTGAGCGATGAGACTGTGATGCGTGCATGTCATACGGAATTTAAAAGAAACTGTTATGAAAGTGATTGACACTGCATGTTTGTATTCATGTAATTAATTTAAAATAATTACGATAAGATGACAGCGTGGAAATACTTCTAGTGTAGTGGCATGGGAACATGAGGTCAGAAATCACTATAAATATATGGTATAGTTTTCAATTTCTTAATTATCTCAGTATAGATAAGGTATAGTTTTCTGCGATTTTGAATTATAATAGAAGTGATAAGTATCCTTACGCCGAAACTTGACCATGAGGTCTGATATCTTGCGTCTAACTTTGACGAATATTTGAGAATTTGTAAAAATAATGGGAAAAAAGTGAGAATAAAAACGGAACGCAATGTATTTCATAAAAGTACTGAAATGTGATTTCCAGTTAAAATCACTATCTTATCCAGGCAAGTATATTCGATGCGTAACTATCAGTAGAATCACATGATACATGACAGAGAATTTTTCTATTTATTGTTTAAAAGCATTTTATTAATGGGGTACCATTCATTGACAAATACTCTTTGCCTTACTGTAAGACCTCGGACTTTCAACAAGAAAGTGGTTTCAAACACCTGAAATGTTACTAGGTTACTAAATTCCATAATATTGGGGTGTGTTACGTAATGTAATGTGTTTTAATATTCCTACGGTTATTAAATGCTATATACATTCAGTCTATATACATTCAATCCTAAATATATAGTCTCCCAAACATCGGGACTGTTTTTTGTTTAGAAATTAATGGGTGTGTTTGTGTTATATAAGCTCTTTCGTATTGTACTCACCAGATTTCTTTGTTTTTGTTTTTCCACTTTACAATATTCTTCTTACTGAAGTGTGATTGGTATTTTAATTAATTCAACATTTTATCGCACCATATTATTTGTTTGTTTTTTGGAGTGGGGGGTGGGGTTCGTGGAGCCGCTCGTGGCATTATCAATGATATTTAGAAATGTTTTAAATACAGAAGAAAAAAACATAACGTACTCTTGTAAATCACTTATATTAGTGAATTGTGGTAGCATGTACGTGGCATTGATTCCTTATTGAAGAATGTGTTTGAATATAACTAACTATTCTTTTAACTATTTCATTTTGTAAATTATTTTCTTCTCTGTACTGATAAATATTATTCACAGAATAATGTTCAGCGAGACTTTTCCTTTTATTTGATGTCTTTCTGCATAGAGATCTGTCCGAGGGGAAATAAGATAAACTCAAGATTTTAATATTAAGTATTTTTCTCATTTTATAAATTGGTGTTGTGTGTTTGAAATCAAATATATTAGTTTGGCTGTTTTATATTAAATTTATGGACAGAACCGAATCGTTTGTATTGAGTATGATACTCCGTTGGCCCAATTGTTTACTTTAAAATTTTAATTCTTCTTGGAATATGTATTTTTTGGATTGGTAGAGAATTTATTTAATTACTCTCCATAGCTAAAATCATGAAATGGACACGATTCACAAAATGGCTGTGAAAATGAAAGGATTGTTAGCCGCTTTGGTTTTGGAGTGTGGTTATAGTGCATTAAAAAAACAAAGTCAATAAATCCCTTGCGAGTCAGAACCTGCAGTTAGTCGTATTATTGTGAATTAAAATCCGCCGAATCAATAAAACCCTGGTTTGTTTGTCATCTCCAGTAATTCTGTTGTCATTGTTGACGCTCCCCTGTGAATGTCTTCTTTATCTCCGAAGAACAAAAAAGATATTGCATGCATTTTGAGTGGAACAGTATTTACCACGCCGTTTCCATTGAAAGGATGCCACTCACATCCACTCGACTTTGAGTGTGGCTGTTAAGTTGGAGAACAATGTATCTGCTCGTCTAACTCTTTCAGTTTTTCATCTCAATAATCCCCCTTAGGGATCACGACAGGACTGATGGGAGGAATTTATCGTTGTGGAAATACCCTTCAAACTATCGTGTTTGTATTTCGTAATGTAAAGATTGTTATTTTTATGGTTGGACGTTTTTGATTATCATGAGTACGTTTTTGTCCACGAATTAAGTATAAGCTTTTTACGAAATAGGTAGACTTTTTGGACACTAAATGGTTTGTTTTTCTTAGCAGTAGGAACAATATTCTTTAGGGAAGAAAAATGACGGTACAAGATGAGAGCACTTTCAGGTAATCAGCCGAGATACCGCGTAGCTATTAAATATACAAATATTAATTACTATGAGACCCGTAGCGAAAAATTTATTTCAGTCACCTCGGACTTCTCGCGAAAATTAATAGATGCTACCTGAAAAGTTGCGAATTTTATATATGTTCAGTTGTTTACAGAACACCAGGACAGGTGGGGAGCAGGGAGGGGGCAGTTTGCCTCCACTGATGTTCAATGAATACCTTTTTTAAAATACTAAATCAAGTAAATCATGGCGTTTTTTACCGGAAAAAATAATTAATTTGTCATGTTATGACTTATAGAAAGCACCCCACAAGAATAAATTATTGTTGAAATTTAATTGTCGCTAAAGAATTGTTGATGAATTATTGTGGGTAGTCGTCAGAGTACGGCAACTTAAGAACATTTAGATATGTGCGGGTGATATATAAAACTAATGAAACCAGTTAATGTATCCTTTTGAGAGCTACCTTCCTCCTCTCCCTGGCTTCGTACCTCATTACTACGAATTATGTTAGCATGATACAGCCCATATCTTGTTTAGAATTCGTAATCGTATCACTGCGTTCCTAAGGGTGCCGGACCATTTTAACAGGTGACAATTATGAACTGTATTAGAATTTCAGCAATTAAGTCTTATTTTGTGCTGGCACGATAGGTGATTTAGGATATACGAGTAGATGACTAGAAATTGTGATTTAGGAGTAGAGCGCTGAACTGTTATGTGGTTAGTGTTTGAATCTCTGTGAGGTTGTGGGATTTTCACTCTTATCTGAAGATTGACCATGGATTGTCATTTGCCTGCTAGAAAATGAACGTATCGAAGCGGCTAGAGCGTGATACTGGCCTCATCTCCCCCTTGGGCTTGGTCCAAAAAATAGCGGAGCCCTTGAACCCTTGAGCACTCTGTGTTTGTTGGTTAGACCTTCGACTAGCGAGGTGAAATAACTCTCCTAAAACTTGTATTTCAAGTAGTTTTTCTCGTAGCTTCGAGAGGATTTTCGATACTTATCTTTCTCTGTCGATTCGTGTGAAATCCATCGAGGTTTTCCATTTCAGGAATTCTTTTTGTAAGGGCATAAGATAGTTAAAACATCAGCCATTACTCTGTGTCAAGAGGAAGTAGTGGCTTTTACGACGTATGTGTCTCCTAGAGTGTGTGATGTGTCTTTCACCTTTATCAGTAGTTCTTCACGGGAAAAGTTCGAGTTACTACTGCTTCTGGAAGTTCGTTGGTTCTGAAAATGTTGTGTATGTAATTCTGTGTGTGCGATTTTCTTATATTCGAAAAACGTTTTACAAAAAGAGATTGTTTATTGTTGATGTATTCTTTTCTTCTTATTTTAAAGTTTTTAAAAAATTGCAGTATATATTTTTTGTGTTAATGAAAATGTAGGGATTAAATAACTATTTATTAGAGAAAATATGATAAATAGATTCACCTTCATGTCCTGTCATTGGAATTTTCTGCCTCGAAGGTTTTGGCTTATGAAAACAGAATTACTGAGTAATAAATTTATTGAAACAAATTCATAATGCTAAGTAAAAGGTGCATGTACAAACTTATAATGCAACAATTTGATAAACAAAAGTGTGAATTGTTTATTTTTCTTCATATTCTTTGTTTTTCAGGTATATTAAATCTGGTATGTTAAATAAAGGTTTAATTTGTTAATCTGTACGGAAATATTGTATTCTCACTAAAAAATAAATAAACGATTCGATTCTCAGATTTATTTTGTCTAAATTGTACTCAAAATAGAATAACAATTGTGAGGTGCAACTGGAAAATTGATTAAAATAAACTTATTTACTTTAACATCGTCTTCCTGATTGTGAGGTCGCAGTTGACGATTCAGTTGACGTGGAAACAGATTTTACACAACATTTGCGGCCACTTGCAATTCTCTAATGGTTACATAGGTTTCATTTTGTATCTTTATTCTCTTTTTTCAAAACCCGATCGCTGAATTGTCTGCCCGTTGGAACGTGTTGAATTTGTAAATTCTGCTGGATTCGACGCACTGTAACGGGCAAATTATTAGTCCTATACTTCATATGATAAAAAATAAATACAATTTTGTCCTGATTATTTTCACAAAAGTTGTAGTAAAATTTTGTACTGATATTTCATACAAATAAATATTTTCTTCGTATAGTGCACAGTTTTCATATAATAAATCAAGAACAAAAAAAGAGCTATTACGTGGAAAAGTAGTTGGAGCAAAATGTGTTGAAAACAATATTCTGTAGTAATATCTCAGCTGCTAAAAGGTAGAGAAAAAGAAAACGTTCTCTACTTTCCGGATGATCGATGTATGTGCGTTGTAATATTTTCGTGAATGTAGCGGTAATCCACCCTGGGTCAGGCGTTCTTGAGAACCGAATGTCCGTGCTCATGTACTGGAGTCGGAAGAAGAATCAGTGCGTCCGAATGCGCACCCAGGTGACTGGCTTGTGTTGCCCAGTGGCACCACTTGCACTGCGAGGGTGTTGAATAATGGAAGCGCTTGGACAGCAGTGATGACCGGACTGCGCCACTCCATGCAAACTGCTTTGTGTGAAGGAAATCTCCTATGGAGTCTTCTCATTCACTTGCATTCACTATCCATCGCCGGATTCTCATCGTATGGCGAGATCGAGACTTAGAGAAACAGGTTTTTGCTTTTTAATCGCATCGAAAAGAATAGTTTTTATTAAAAATATCGTTTATTGCCAAAAAAAAAAAACGCAGTTATAAAACGTATGACCTCGATAAAGACTTCAAGCTTTTAAACTCTCCGGCAGCAAGGCAAGGGATCATTCCATCAATTCCGTTAAGAGAACTCAAAGAAAAACTGAAGGAAAAGAACGGGTTGGGATGAGAACTAATGTTTTAACATCTAATTTGTTACATATAATGAATGAAAATACGTACCGGAAACAATTAATTACATACACGTCTGAAAATAAATTTGATTGCTTTCGTATTGCATCTGAAAGGTTAGATTACGTCTATTTTTTAGCAATTCGTGAATTAAAATATTAATAAAATAAAATTGTTATAATAAAGTATTCATTATGAAAATTTACTTCTTTAAAAACACAGAAGATATAACATAGAATTAGGCTCGATAAAATGTCGTAGGCTTTCGTTAAGCGAATTTTGCATGCTTTCCCTTTCTTCTATGTTATCTGAACTGGTGATACTGTGTAACATATTTTGTGAAAGTTACTTTCCGTGTCCCTTATCCAATACTCAGAAGGTGCTGGATTCGCTGCCATTGATACTCTCTAGAACACCTGTGTAGGTGTAGTCCTCATTCACGTCGTAAAGTAGTCTTCAGAGCAGAACGACGGCCTTTTACCACGAAGTTTTTAGTTACATTCTTATTTAAGTACGATGTAATGCAACGATGAAAAAAAAAATTATTGTACGATTTTGACGAAAATGCTCTTATAGGTTTTCCTGATTTCGAAGAAGTTTCCAGAACTTCAATCGTCTTTATATCTGTTGTTCTGTCTGTGCTGAGTAATCCTAGTGGATTGATCAAGCCCATTTCGCGTGTCAACTCGACCAACATACAATCATGTATTTTGTTTGACCGCTTGTAATATTTTTTCTTTCGCAAACGCATTGCTTAATTTTTTTCAATTGTTCAAATTAGCATTGTTTTCATTTATTGAATTTTGGTTTTTGTGGTATGTAATTTATTGCCATGCGGCGCAGCCTATTTTTGCCAAATATAGATGATTGGGCCTTTCGAAATAGCTGTGGATCATATTTTTCTAAACATATCACTTTGAATTCATTTTTTAGCATGGAATGAACCTTTATATCATACAGTTAATATTCCCATTTCATTTCTTTGTATTAGGGAATAGACCCTGAGTTTAAGCAAGCCACGCGACAATATTTCAATTTTTAGAATATTTTTTGAGGTGTGGGAATACTTCAACACATGTTTCAAAAATGTTTTGTTTAAAAATTCATGATTTTGTGTTAAATGTATGTGATGGGGAGAGCCCCAAAAAGTTTGATGCTCGGAAACAATACTTTAGGATGAGAATATGCAATAAACTTTTCATGAATTGTTGTATAGTTTCATGAACGAGTGGTTTAAAAATATTGACGAAAATCGTTTAAAAAAGTTTTTTTGAAGGTATTAACGTTTAGAAAAGTCATAATTGAACAGTATATAGTTATTTAAGATATATGTAAATATTTAAGATAATATGTAAAAAGATAATGGTTTATCGTGGTATTTAAGATAATATGTAAAAATAGTAATACAACAAACAGTGAAAGTGTTCTTAGTAAATTTTACCCCTAGAAGTAATATTTAACTCTTGAATGAGAAAATTATTACTTTTCCTAGTTACTGGAAAGGATAAGCGATGAGATGTGTGAGGCATATATTTTTCTGAGTTTATTCTTTTTCTTCTCCTTCTCGAGAATTTATATAAAAAATCTGTATTACTTGAATATTATTACCAAGGTATGATTTTTAAAATGACTCAATTTAGGATCGACGCTTTTCCTTAAAAGGTTTTGTATGAGCCAACATATAGAGAACCAAAAACCTTGTGTGGCAGAAAAATGTAATTTCGTTTGAACATTGGTATAAGTTCTACAAAATACGTTTCAAGGTTTTCCACCCAGGTATTCTTTTTACTAAGAGACTAGGGAAGGATTTGTTCATGTAGAGATTAAAGACGAGAAAATCTATAGTAATAAATACTCCGAAGGGACCGTCCATAAACTCTGTAACGCTGTGGGGTGAAGCGTGGGTCTGATATCGCTACACTGCGTTACTGTGGGGTAAGGGGGTGTTGGTGTTATATTACGCTAAGTTTTATGAGTCGCTTTTAATTTTAAAGTATGTCCTCACAATTTCTGAAAGCAAAACAAATTTGTCTTAATGTGGTGGGAGGAGGTACGGCTAGTTACGTAATTATTTGGGGAGGGATGGTAAGAAGTATCGTTACAGGTGCGTTATGGGGGGCAGGGTAGTGTAAAAAATATTAATTTCGCGTATCGTAATTTATGAAAAGATCTCTGGGATATGAGTGTGCGCCATAGGGATAACGTTATGTTTGATATTCGTATGAATGAATGAATGAATGATAGCTCGCAAAATGACGAGGTCTTAGAAGGGTAACTAATGGAAGAAGCAAGTGCTGGCGATGATAGCAAGAGGACAGTAAACGAGATTTAATTCTAGATTTGGAGAAAGAATAGAAAAATATTTTTAGTTTTGTTTTTATTTTAGCTGTAGGCTTCATATATGAATTGTTACATCCAAAAAAATAATGTGTTGATAATATTTGTTTTGTGATGTTTGATATTAGGACTACTGCAAAAACTAATGATTAACTATGATGAGAAACTATGAGCTACAAGTTTAATTCTGCTGAGCGAAATCGAATACCAATGACAGCATTCGGTCGGATGTTAAGCCCTCCTCTTTAACTAACTTCGTCCGCTCACCGCTTTTCTAATTTTCCTCATAAAATTATCATATCTCTTGTCACTCCTTGTTTCGCATGTGCGACGTGCCTTTTATGCTTTGAACATCACATTCCACTGCTTCCTTTGCTGCCATTTCAACTCCCGTATATTCGTTGCGTCTCCGTGTCACCGTGTTGGCGCTCTCATTTCGAGCGGGTGGAGGCCCGCAGGGCTCGTCATTCAATGCAAAGGTCGCGCGGCGTCGCTTCGCTGCCCATGGCGTCCGGACGCCTACACCATTGATGCGCCCACTGCTTCTGTTATTAACTGGCTAATGGAACTCTCTCGACTGTCCTTGGATGCTACTGAAAGCTTTAATGCTGAAAAATGTGACCAAAAGACGTCCCAAGATGTCAGACCTCTTTTTATTACTGTCGAGTCTCCTCTTTGTCTTAGTCCTTGCTATCTTTCTTAGTGTTTTATTTTTTCACGTCAAACACTTCAATCGTCTCCATTCAGATATAATATTGCATTCCTGTTTACATATATTATTTTCCACTTCTTATTTTGAATTTCTCTTCTTGCTTTACCTGTGTATCCTCTCAGTCACGTATGGCGAGTAGATGTTTTAATTGTCCCTTCATGTTTTTTACTCGCTAACAATGTTGTTGAATGTACTCCTGCGCATTTTTTGACCTCCACCATGACCTTTCCTCCCATGCTTCCTCTCCGTTTAACCTTGAATGAGCCCCGCTTCCGTTCGTTAGCTTTCCCACGCTTCACTTCGTTTTCTCGCCGTGCGCCATTTGTCCAACACCCATCATTTACAAAGGACACCCATTTTGTTAAATGAGTGAGCGATGATTTTGGTGGTGTGCGCCACCTTTTATCTCTTCGAATTTTTAGAGATGAAAATTATAATTCAGTCATCTTTGACTGACCAATTTCTTTCATTTTGAAAACAAGTCTAAGCAGAATTTTTATGTATCAGTTTTATTTTTTTTTCCTTGTACACTTTACCGTAAACGACAAATTTAATTTCTGGCGACGTGAACTATAATTTAAGTTACGCATCAATGTGGGTATTTTGTTTTTCATTAGACGAATATTTCTTTTCCAATTATGAAGATACGGATGAGATTCGTGTTGTTAATTTCTTAACAAATAGATACTTGGAACTTTTTTATCCAAACAAAGTATTTACATTTTAATTGATGAATGTTATCCTGAGTGCTTTTATACTCGTAGGCGTTTGTGTGTGTGTGTGTGGGGGGGGGTAATATATATTTTATTCTAGTGTGTCGACTAAGAGGGCACGTCGTTGTGGCATGACGTTCTAATTTGTGAACGTTTATTAAAAAATGTTAGTTTTCTATAATTACGGCTTATTACCAGTCGTTTTGAAGTAAAATAAAATGGTAGTTGTCGAAATTATGGCCGTATAGAATTGGTATGATATCCAATACCGTTGATCCTTTTACTAGAAGTATTTTTGAAACGTATTACTTATCGTTCATGTTCATGTCTTTTGTTATTACTGGAAATGTACTCGAATCCCCCCCCCACTCTTTCTCTCCCATCCTCACACACACCCGTTTTAAATGTCGCGTTCGCTAATTGACTACTTAGATACCTGGTGAGAAATAAATCTTGACCAAGAAAATTGGACAAAAATAAGGCGAAACAAAATCTGGTAAAAATAAGATTTCGTAGGATTTTTCATAGATTTCATAGGAATGTTCCCTTGATAACAGGTTGAATCGCCAATCATATTGACAAAATATAATTGAAAAAAATAGTGGCGTTTTATCCGTGGATGTTGTGATTACCTGAACCCGTACACCACCGCAAAAATTCATGACTTCAAAAAATGTAAACTCGACACTTTGCGATAAACTCGTGAGGACTAAATGTGGAAACTAACCGGGAATTTTACTTAGTGATTCTCATGGCAGTCTTCTTTAATTTTGCTTAACACAACTTATCCTTGGTGAATTTTATGTAGGATATGTAACTAAGATTTATGTAGAGTTTACCCGCAGAATTGCGCTAAAATCTATCTTGAAGTAACGGTATAAATGTGTTCCACCGCAACCTCCAATATTGGGAAAATTTACCAACAAATTTTTCTCGGTGAGTTTAGTGCCACAAGAAGAACATTTTCTCTGATTTCTGTTAGTTTACTTATTATAGGTAAATGCCTGACTGTAGAGGAGTGTTGAGGATACTCATCAGTTTGTTGGATTCGTTCACAAGCGTTGTAATCGATGTACTAAGTTATTTACACGACGCGATGCTTTGCGCTGATGCAAGTCCACTCCTTTTTCCTCTCCTCCCTCTCTCCCAAGGGCTTCTGCGAAGGAAGAAAGCGAGAAGGCTCTTGGGCGATCGAGACCAACCAACGCGCGATAACGCTGATGGCTCCGGCGTCCGATGTCCCCGGAGGAGCGTGGGAACTGCTTTCATTTGGCGAAGAGGATCCCAATAGCTGAGAGCAGCTCTCCTCGTTACGTAACATGATCTGGGCTTTTGTTTTTCGAGAATATGGTTTGAGTTCTCTGACTTAGCTACTTGAGTTGTGTTGAACGGTTGAGTCAATTGGTATATACTCAAAATGGTGTATGTATATTGCGTTGTATTATTCGTTTTCTTAAACTATCTTCATTCTATAGTTACCCTGCTCTTCTTACTCTTAATTTCCTTAACCGATTTCTCTTATTTTATAAATAATCTAACAAAATTAAACAAATACCAAGAATAAAAAGTAAAATTTATATTATCCTCATCTCTACTTCATCTCGCTCATCTTTCCCAACATTTAAGAAATATTTGTTCTGCTGATTGGGTGACTAGGGTTCTCATCCCGACGAGACCATGTTTTTTTTTATTAATCTCTTAATGTCCAGACTGACAAGCAGACCCATTCAACCTGTTGTAAGATGATTACTGGTTCTATCCCGGGTTCATAATTGGCCAGAGCATTTTAGTATTTCTTATCCTTGAGGTGATGCTACGAAATTAGGAAGTTCTACTTCATGTGAATCCCAAAAGATCTGTTGATGACTGCAAATGGGGAAATCTTAACACATTGTTCTTGTATGTATCTACTTTAGCTGCTAAGGTGTGAAACTTATTTTATTTTTCCAACTTCTACAACGAATATGTATGTTATACAATGATTGATTGACTTGGAGGCAAAACACTTCGCAATAATAGTGTCCACATTTTATACAAACATAAACAAAAAATCTCAAACGAGTTTAACTCCGTAATTGTGTGTGGGAAGGTACTTATATCTGGAATTCTTGTATTATCGATTTTTTACTTGGGTATTTCTAGTTCTATAATCTTAATGAGAGCTTGTTAGTGGTTTTTAGAAAAACTTGCTGATAACAATTACTTAAATCTTGTTCCCTTTCCATATCTTTTCAACTATAACATTTTTGGACGTTACGACATTTTGGACTTCCGACGTTAAATGGTATGTTTTCAAAATCATACTGTAAATGCGATTTATGAGTTTTGCTCAATAAGTATTCATCAGAGAGTATCATGATGAATACACAAGACTAAATTTAAAAAAAAACTGACTAACTGATAGACTTATGTTAGAAAAACTGGGTTAGGCATTCTTGAAGAGTTTTTTGCATCGACTGAGGTAAAGCGAGAAATGTTTTAACACGTCCATCTATTCTGAGTACATTCTAAGTCCACAGTTTTATATTTCGTTCTACCATGTTTTATATTCGTTTACGTACTACAATATTCTTATTAATTCTGTCTGATACGGTTTTACTATAAACAGTACTTTCCGATTTCAACGATCCTTTTCATCTCAAATTTAATATAACAGCAACAATTGCTATACACATCCCTTTGTTTTTATCAGTAGATAACTCATTAAATTTTTGTGTTGTAGACGATCAATTTAATGAAACAACTTCTTAACAGAGTTCACTCTATCAGCGCCCACATCTTGTACAAAAAGTGATTCTTATAGTGTGGTCTACCATCCCTTCTAGTTTGTGCTGTGGGTTTCGAATTGTTTTGTATTACTATAAACTTGGCCATAGAAGAAATGGTGGCGTGGAAACGTATTCCGAAGATGACTCAAGGCACTCACACCATTCATCCATGTAATTTTATTTCCTTTGTATATTCAACATGGAGCGGAGAGCTTTCCAATAATTCTCCCCATCAGCCAATTATCCCCAAGTGCGCCTCTGTGAGAACCCGGACACGCGTCTTTGTGTGGACAACACGATTGGGAGCTTCACCGAACCTCCACTCGCCGACTGCGGAAACAATATTTGTGCGAGGACGGGCGACGACGTTCAGATGAGAGCGCGGACACGAGATCCAAAGAGCCTTCCTTCATCTTTGTCTTTATCAGGAATCGATCCAAAATTGGAAGAGTTCCCTCCAGGCCGTCAATAAAGGTTCCATACATAGCGAAACAGACGCATTAATTTGTTGTTGTTTTTTCTGTTACAGAATAAACTCATTTGGTCAAGTAGTAGGATTTGAAATCGCTGGTATTATATGTACTCTCTGAAAAAAAAATTGTTTTGTACAATATTATAACAAGTATCATATAGTGTTTATGCATCTTGCAACAAGATGTCGCTGAGAAGAGACGTGAGTTCCATGATCCTCGTCGACGTTTATTTAAAATCATCTCATTCATTATAATATAAAAAGGATACTAAAGGAGGGTACGATTTTGGGGTTTTTACTGGATAAATAATTGATTTCTACGGTTCATTTCGTTCTGAAATTTATGATGAATTATGAATCATATTTAAGGTGCATTCCAACTGAAAGTGTAAAATTAATAACGACCGCTTTATAACCAATTTAATGGTAATTAGAAGGAGAATCCGCTGTGACTGAAAGAGAACCGGTAAAACATTTGTTTGTTTCTATATTTCTCCATTTTTGTAATATTAGTGTTCACGTTTTAGGTTTCAAAATCACAAAATAATACAAAAATACAATTTTCAGTATTGTATGCAAATGTGTACATAATTACGAGTTATTCCAAACTCCAGACAGGAAAAATATACATTTTACACAGAACGCTTAATAAACAAAGTGCTTATTTAATACCTCTGAATACTTTGGCGTTTATTTTACATTTAGGTTATAAGCTTAAAACCAATGTTCTTCAGACCACTTACATTATAAGTTCAGTGGATGGTCCGCCTCACGTAACGCAACACACAGTAGTTAGCTTGATAGGCATGCGAGATAAATTCCTCATCTTTTGATTAGCCACCAATATTAATTTTTTTCTTCTGTTGTTGTATTTCAATATTAACCATCCTTTGCACTTCACTTGCATTAATCCTGAAGGAGAGACCATCGACAGTTTAGATCCATTTGTCAAGTATGTTTCTTCATTTCGATGACACAGACGTTTCATAGAATTCACTTTTATTAGTACAGATCGGCGCTGTCCAACTTTTCTGAGCCCGCAGGCCATTTTCCAAACACTTGCGATCGATCGGGCCAGGCACGAGACGGGGTTTGATAAATTGTTACCCGACGAATAATTTTATATTTATTTATGTGAAAGAGGATCTTTTGATTCTCTTTGACGAATTTATAATATTTCTAGCTGTTAAAAATAAATAGTATATTTATTTTTTAAAAGTATTTTTAATATTTGGTATTATAATAATATCTTTTCATTCCAATATATGACGGGGTAATTCCGAACACAATTTTCTATTTTCTCTCATCGGACATGTCACATCTAATATTAATTATGACAGTATAGATCAAAATTGTGCCCTCCCCCCAACGTTTGATGAAAAATTTGATGTAATATGTACTATAACTTGCGGGTCGTAAAGAAAGTTTTGTGGGCCGCTTAACAGCACTGGTATGGATAATTCTAAGCGACATTTGGTTGTACGTGTTGACAGATTTCGTACCTCCCACCTTACTTAACTCTTTTCCTTTTCTCTTTCCGCTCATGCTTTGTGGAGTGTCCCGATCAGTTTCGCTTCGGGAAGAGCGTGCAAGCGATCGATTGGGGTGGCTCAGCCGAATCCGAGGGATTTTGCGAGGGATGGCGATGAGTGACTCATGCGGTGGGGCATCGGCGCCCTTGTGGCGGAGAAGGCGTCAACCCCCACACTCTCTTTCCGTCGGCGGAGACAGTGACGGAAGTTTTTCATTCGGAGAAAAAGTCACCAAAATAACAGCTTTCGTGTCGGCGGATCTTCAGATAGGAGAAAACAAGATCCGGGAATGTGAGGTTCGTCAATCTGTTGCGGAGAGTTCTGGTTCTGAAATTGATTATCAGAATTTTGCAGAGTTAGCTTTAAGCANATATATATATATATATATATATATATATATATATATATATATATATAGTTAGTATGCATACATTACTTCCCAGTGCAAATAAAAGGTCTACATAACAAACAATTTATTGTTTTATAGAATATGAAAGATTTTTTTCCCTTAATTTTCGTAAATTTAGGGAATACGTTTTAAATGTCATTTGCTTTACCACTTAATTCTAGGACTTTAGCGGGAGCTTGAAGCACCAATGTAATGAATTGTAAATATTCTGAAATGACAAGGAATAACTGTGGGCCGATGAATTAATACCGTCGAAGTTAATCCGTGCGCTCCTTTTCTTTGCTTAACAACTATTGAAGAAGGTAAATATTAACATGTATTTAAAGTTATTAGAAAAGACAAAAGATAATGATTAGATATATTAAAATATATCTAATCATTATCTAATCATTAAAATTATCTAATTTAACAAATATAAAAAGTTTATTCTGTGACTTCCACTAATGTTCTCTCTGTATTATAAAATTCATAATTGTTGCGTATTATATAATTCCATTCATGGCATTTTTCTAGGATACTGTATTATTTATGTAAGCAGCTGAAGGCAAAAGTCGTGTCTGAAGCGTTGTGAAGTGAAATTTAATAATTTGTGTCTTCAAGGTCGTTTAAAGAGATAATAATGATAAACTTAAATAGCACTTCTGTTCTGTCTGCTGGATGTTCAGATTGCAACGTTACTACAGTCCTCTGCCGGATGCTTATAATGTGACGTGAAGAGGATGTGGTTTAGAATCCCCAACAGGAGAGGGGGAAGATAAGCTATGATCTTACCACGATAATATAACTACGGTGGCGAATTTCAGGATAAGGATTAAGGAACGAACGCCTACAAACGTCATTCACTTCCAATAGCTTCATCGAGATAGAAGTCTGAAGTGGTGACACATTATATACATTTTTGAATCACTTCAAATGAATACTTTAGAATTAATGTTTCTAAGATCATACAGCTACGTAGCAGTTTTCATTGATGTTGTAACATGTGTATTTGTTCCCTCTATTGGTTAGGCACAGGTTTGTATCATGTTCATGACATAATTCATAGCCATTTTGCAATAATTATAATCCAACCAGAATGTCTTCCACAATATCACATTTGAACATTTACTAATAGGGTTATTTCTTAAATGTGCTAAAACAATCAATTCCATGGGTTTTTTAATATGCTGTTATAATATGCATCCATTTAATATGTATTTTTTCTGTATTATCAAACGTATTGATGAATATAAAGAAGAGCGATTCAAGTGATTCACGTTCCGAGCATTTTACTTCTACGGACGATATAGTTACCTCTCGGGGTCCTCCGGGAACAAAGCCTTTTTTACGTGCGGCGCATCTTTAGTTAGCAGCTGCTTCCAGCTCATCAAAATCTGCGGAATTTTATCAGACTTGACGGTCTGCGAGACATGGCCGACAACTCAAATGATGCATAATGGGACTATGAAGAAACTGCAGAATTTTGGAACAATTTAGATTGCTCGTAAGAATAGGGAAGACATCGTTATCAAATGACTGCTCCCGGGAACGTGGATAAATAGTATAACTTATGTCAACTATGACCTATTTGGTTTGAAATCGTTAGTATGACCTTGTGAGTGGACACTACAAATTTTTATTAACGCTCACGACGTTTCGACTTCTGCTTTTGGGCGTTTATCAAGTGTAAAGGTCGTGCTAAAGATTTAAATTCGAATATGATATACCATAGTAGACGATATGCTATAGTGGACCATACACCATAGTAGATGAGAATAATGTCAATACCTGATTGTCTTCTGTGTTTAAGCATCGACAATAAGTGACAAGATTTTGTACTTACTCGGCATGTGCTTGTCGAGAATGCGTTATCTGATGAAAAAAAAGTTCTATTAATTTTCAGGGCATTAAATCGTACAAATTTACGAAAGATTTGAAGATCTGAAAGTTGGGGTCTCAGAGGTTCGAACCACGTACCAAAAAATTTGTTTCAGGCATGAGCTTTACATGTCTTTAGGGTTCGTGTACTGAATGTGTATTGAAAAAAATGGTTTACTCTCAAGGATTTTTTGTGTGGTATAAAATCAATATAGTACTCTCGTACGAACAAAAGAAAAGAAAAGAAAAGAAAAGCAAAGCGCAGAAATGGAATGTTAAGAAAAGTAATCAAACGAATAAATGAAATAAGAAAATTATTATTTAAAATATGCCAGTTTTGACACAAAAAATTATACCTTTACCTGTAATTTAAATGATGTGATGTGCATTTTCTCTTAAAACTTAATTTCATAAAAAGAGTAATTACATCATTCCCTGTACTTTCCACTTAACTGAAGATTTGTATTACATTGTATTAACTTAAGATTTGTATTTAGGATTTCCATTTCATATTTGTACTCGATACGTGTCGAAGAACGCGTTCTTGTTCCATGGTGCCGCCTCTTGCGGATCTGTTTGCTTCCAGAGCAAACACGTGTCACCATCGATCGAGCTTCCTGTTTCTTTAAATATCGCCCTACATTCTGGTGCTATGGATGTTTTAGTAACCTCAGTGTCATAATGCGTGTCATTAAGGGTGGCCTCAATCGCCCTTCTCTGCCTTCCGAAAAAAGAAGAGAAAAAAAATGAAGAGTATAAAACTGAAGGTTTCACTTAAAGCAATGGAACTCCTTTTTCTTTAACGACTGTTATGGAGGAGCTATTTCCAGCCCTCATTTAAACTTAAGTTAATTTACGTTATCATTAAAAATATCTTCTGTCTTCGTTCTTTGCAGAAAGCTTAAAACTCTTTCCAATCGCGATCTCCTTTTATCTCTGTTCCGTGTAGAGGAAATACGTTTTCTTTTACGTTTTTCTTTTAAGATCGAAGGAAAAACATTTAAATCGATTATGTAATGCTTTATTTGGATAATTTATCCAACGCACTCGTAAAAATCTTATATTTCTCAAACTACAGTCCAAACTGAGGAAATTACAAAAGCTGCTATTAAAAACAATTTATAATAAATATTAGAATAATGTTTGTACTTCCGTCAGCATTACTAGGATCATCACTTGAACAGTCTGCAACTTCTTGATGTTGGAAAAGCTACCGCAGTATATTTCTTATCTAAAAATATACATTTATGTCTTTACCTCTAAAATGAAATTATATGACTTAAGTAATATGCTTATCTCTTGAGAATAAAATGACACTTTCAACGAAGGTTTGTGTTAAATAGTTCTCTAGAGAAAACTTACTAATTAAGACAAAAGTTCGTAAACTTAAGAAAGAATGTTCAGTCCATTTCTCGTTGTGCGTGTGATATCTTCGTCACATCTCTTATTAGAAAGGATCATTGTTTGTAAGTAATGGAGTAAAAAGATACAATAACTGCTTAGAAATTTTTACTTAAGTTCGATTTCAACTCATTATTTTCTCTTACTAATCCCATGTGATTACTAAATAGGTTATATCACACAACAAAAGTTAATTTCGTTACAAATAAGATATATAAATAGTTTATTATTATTATTATTGCTTGATTTTGTTAGCGGTAATAAATTGAAGTCCAAGTGTCAACAAGAAATCGAAAAATTCTTCTTAATTGTATTATTATTATTATTATTATTATTATTATTATTATTATTATTATTCAGACATGCCATATGGACGTTATATTGGATTTGTAACAATCGGTTTCAAAACATCGTTTTTATTTTTTCAATTTCCTTTGAAACAAAATTAGATACAAAAAAGAACACCTGCGATGGTCGTGATGCTTCAAAATCGTTATTTCGAGACTTCAATTCGTGAAGATACTCTCAAAACCGAGGACAATTTGACGCTTTTCAAAGAAATCGTTTATAGAGAATAAGCTTCTTTCTCGTGAATGATCCAGATTTCATGTGCGTCCCTCGCCTGTTTTGAAGAGACAGTTGAAAGAGAGTTCAATTCGTGAAGACATATCGACAGAGTGCGTGCACTGAAGCGTGCCAGTGGAGGCTAAGGAGCCGTGCGTGCGATGTGCGCTGAGCCATGCGTCGATGCGTGTGGTGTTGGGGCGTAGGCAGTGCGTAAAAGCGTCTCGCATGCTGGTATAGCGGCGCAACCCCTACAAGAGGGGTTGTTTCCTCACTCGCTCTCTCGCGAACGGAAGATCGGAAAGGAAGTGTCGATAGAGCATTTGAGGATACTTGATCATTAAATAATTTTAGTGTAGTGCCCTTGAGATTTCCGCACTCAAAAAAAATTACTTAATTGAAACTTTGATGTTTTCTTTGTATGTTGAAAATTAAATTTTATATCGGAAAGTTTATTTTTGCATTTTTTCGTCAGTATCCCCTGCCTTGAACATTTACGATACAGCTGTTGTAACTCGTAATGTTTCTATTCTATTTACAGGTATGGTAACTAATTTTATCTATTCATGACCTCCTTTAAATACACTGTCTTCCTTACATACTCTTTGAAGATCGTAATTTTCTTCTAAGTTTCTAGTAGTTTCTCCATATGCTTTCCACATTATCTTGTTTTCTCTGTTATATTATCTGAAAGATGTGGCATCAGTATTGGAAGTAAAGAATCTTTTAACAAAACACAAGAAAAGTGTTGGTAATAATTTCAACAACTATCTTTTAATTTGCAGCATATTTCTTAATAGGACTGTGGAAACACTGAAATTGATCTATGTCATTTGTATTGTGCTTGCGAGATAAAGGAAAAGCACGTATGATGACTATTCAAACATTAAGTTTCTGTAATCAATTTAAATCACATTTTCTTTTGAATAGTTCCAAGATCGAATAAATTTACTCTCGTTTCCTGGTGATGTTATGGTTCAAACTAAAAATTTGTAAATGATGTACTGAAGGTTTTAAATAGCGCCGAGATATTTTGTGATTCTCGTTTTAACGCCACTGATCTGAAATAGCTGGATAGAAGTTTTTCCGAACTTTGAAACTTACTCAATCCCTGATGTCGTAAGAAAAATGGAAGAAGAGGGTGAGACGTAATGTAAATTCCGTGCTCTTTCCTATTTCCTTACCCTGACAAAGTTATTTCAAAGGGACCTCGATAAAAATCTTGACATTTAGATGTTGGGAATACCGGAGTAAATATTGAGTAGTTGAAGTAAGTTATTCNCTGTTCTCTGACAGTGCGTCACCTACTAACTGATTGCAGAAGATACTCAAGTATACGGAGACAAATTGGTCTGGCTGCAGATTTACCAACAATTCACGGAAATGAAACGGTTAATGTTAACAAACTATTGAATTTTATGAGTAGATCGGGGCTCCCCCCACAAGTTCTCTGGAGGGTTTAAAATTTTCATTCCCTTTTCATCTTTACTGTCTTGCTTGTTTTCATTGTTCGTTTCTGTAATTCGAAAATATAATATTTAAAAAATTGTTTTCCTTTTTTGCGAAATAATGTATTGGTATTCTGTTTTCTTTTCTTTTCTTTCATCTTTCTATTTAGATATTTGTTGATTTCAGGAGGGTTTTTTAGTGGGTATGGTCGAGATATTCGACGAGTCCCACACACGGGGAAGAGTCATTACGGCTCTTCTCTATGGTGCGAAGCTGCATTTTTCCCTACTTGCTTGGGCTCTAATGACCTCAATGTTGACGAGCCCTAAAGCCCCACAAGAAAAAAAAAAAGAACAGACAGTTTGAGCTCGATCGCCGTACGTGAAGTAGCTACCTATTGTATGTCGGCTAGACACCATTTAATACGTGGGATACCCAAGATTTCTTCCATACAATGGAATATCATACCTCGCGACCTGACCACTCCAGAATAGTTTTAATGTCCTCATTTAGAAAAGTATTTTGACTTCGTATTAGAATGTCTGTTGTAGGGAGGTAGGGGGAGTGTTCACCGCCTCGATAATGTTTCGTACTATTGACATTCTATTGTATTATAGTAACATATTGACATTCTATTAGTATTATAACTCGCAGCTAACTTTTTATCTTATCTAGGAATTTTTGCTGAATTTTTTGAATCCGCCTCTGCCTTAGGGCCCTTGATCGGAATTGATGGGATGGTCCCTTGCTTGCTTCCGGAGAGTAAATTAGTTTTTTTTCCCTCCACGTGGTCATACGCAGTTTGTACTGTTTTTTGACAATAAATTTATTTATATTTATTTATTTATTTATACTACACGATTAAGGTATCGGGTATATTCATACTTGCAGCGTATGGCAACATACGCTATCCTGTGTATCAAGGAAGGAATTAAATCGTTATATCCATACTTGCAGCGTTCGAATTTGGAAGTGTTCTCATGGTTAAATAACTGAAATATTTTAACTTCATGTTGATTTGAATGAATTTTATAGTCTTTGAAACTAATGATTCTCTTTAGGTATTTGGGAAACGAATCCTGATATTTCTGAGATTTTCGATTAATGTTGTAATTTTGTTGTGTATTCTGATGATATTTAGTAGTTATTACTTCGAACTTTAACTCAGTCTTATAAGTAAGATTGGACTCTCTTGTACGGGCGAATATTATCGATCAAGCATATTTTTGTTGCATGTATTGGCATCGTAAGTTATTGTTACTATAATCTTGTATCTCATTGTGTGTGCACATACTGGATGTTGAAATCGATGTTTTATTATTTTATTGCTTCTTTTGGAATTCCACACCCTTCCTTTCATTTACGTTTATAATAGCCATAATTTTATTTTTCGATGTTCTTACTTTCGTTTTTTTAGGAATTGTTTTGTAAGTGCGCTTAAGTATGCATTAAAATGTTAGGGACACAAAAGAGATGTGAAATCATTTATTTAATATAAAATTAGACGTTTACTTTCATTGTGTCTTCTAGATTTCGGCATTATCTTTGTGAATATCAAATGACGGTTTGCAGAGGTTTACTTTAGAGTAACTACTGTAAAACTTATTATTTCTTTACCCTCCTCTTAAAATATTAGTTTACTATATTGCGGGGACATTTTTCTGCATTTTTTTCCACAGAAATGGAAAATTTAATTTTATCACATTGTTTTAATTCGTATTTTTATTTATAAATACAAACATAACGAAAATTTAAGTCTCATAATAATTTGCATCTTTTTCTGTAAAACGTGTGAAACGTGCATATCTTTAATTTTACTTTTCATTGTTCCATGATTTCAGTTGTTTTTTTTTTTAGTTAAATAGTAAGGTTTGAAGTTGTAAATTTGGGTCGGATGGAAAATTGTCCCACCAGCGCTATGGTATGCCCCAAGGAGACTATACTGGAGTTGGCACTACCGGTGCATGTGTATGGGAGAAAAACATCGTACGTTGCAAGCTCTACTAGGTGGGATTATTGGAATTAATTTTAACACGAAAGCTCCTCGCTTTAAGTGCATAGCCATCTATTATGTTTTCCATCGTGCTGAGAATGTTCGTGAGTCCGGACGTTGAGGTGTCAATGCGATTCCCATGACTTAATTGGGAATCGAACCCTGGCCATCAAGCTAGTAGCTCATTTAATAGGAGTCCAATTATGTTCTCCATTTTTTATTAACGTCAATTGAGTTCTTGACATCCTTATCGGTGAGTTTCTATGGTTTTGAAAGTATTCCACTTTCCCGGATACTTCTTTCTTTCAGCAGCGACTTCACATATTACTTTATTTTTCTACTATCGTTTTTGTGTATAACCACCACCAACTTGGATCATAGAGGAAGCTTGTGGTCGTGTTGGAGTAAATGACTGTGGGGGACAAGCAACGAAAACAACTAATTGGGTACAGCGCGACTTGAGTCGATATGTTGATGTTCATATTTCCCCTTCTCTATCAACGCATAGTTTTATTTTGGTGTGACACTTGAGGAATCTATCGCAATATCCATTCCAGTTGAACGTTATTGCTGACGATTCTAGTTCACATTCTCCCTTAGCCACACTAGCTTTATCCTATAACAAGCGACCTACCCCGGTTTCGCGTGGGAGGTATTGACGTAATGCTACTAATTAACCCTTCGTTAAAATTTAATGTGGACGAGAATAAAATGTCGAAAATATTTTTTTAAAAAGAAATGAGGTATCGCGAGTTCAGGAACACAGTTGTAAAATCTAAAGTATTCAACCAAACGTTACGATTTACAGGGAGTTTTTATCTACTTTGAATGCGGAAAGCACAAAACGAATTAATTTGATTAGATTTTTTTATCCTCCTTTACTCTCTTTAATTGTTCTCTTTAGGTAAATTATTTTAACACGTCTACTTTTTTGTTTGCTTCGATGACTCGGGTTAACCTTTTTAGACAGACATATGCTTTTCTCCGATAATGCCCTCCCCTTTACATTTTTGAATTCAAAATTTAAAAAAAGGGGGAATAAATTACACGAGAAAATGCATTAATGAACAACTTAAAGTATTTGCCAAGAACATGAAATGTATCTACAATTGTCGATAAAACATTCGCACTTGTATATTTTGATGTACTGATATTTTTGTTTTTGGTTAAATACACAAATGTGTTCTTTTCATTGTTCTTATCATTTGAAATTGTTAGATTTCTTATCTACACTGATTCTTGGATGTGTACTCCATCGTGGTAGTGTCATCTCGACCTGCCATTTTCTCGGTTTTCCTATGTACCTTATGTTGAATCTGGTTACACATTGTAATTCAAGTATCATTCACAGATTTAACTGGTTATTTGACAACCATATTTTTTTATTACTTACCTACAGTAAAATATTTGTGTCTTTGAATTCTGTTGAGATACGACGAACTAAATCCTCTCTTGTTCAGGCGCGTGGAGATGAAGGAAACTCGTCGTGTAAACTTTGCGCTGACAAGGTAGTGGAAGTTGCATGAAACAGCCCTACACCATCGAGTAGAACATTTCATCTGCCGCCGCGGCTTTCGCATCTGTCGTTTTAAGAACCTAGCCCTGGAGCATTTTGAAGAAGCAAAATATTTATGTCAGAGTACTTCTAGGGTGATGCCGCCCGAAACGAAAGTTAGCGACTGGGGAAGTGTAGAGACTACGTATTGTTTTGATGTTCTATACGTTGTTAGAACGTTCTCTTGTATTGGTCTTTTGTATCTGCATGTTTAGTTTAGAAGTATCATTCACTTGTAATAGCAGATTCATGAGTAGAGTTCGTGTTTATTTTTATTCTAAAGTTTTTTACACTGGGACAACAAGTGTCAGCTAAAGATTATGTACAATTTTAAAATCAGATAATATTATATATTAAACTCCTGAAAAATATATTTTGCATGTTCTGTTTTGTAGCTTATGACGTTCAGTGATCCAGAAATATGGCGATCAAATAGCAAATGGGCTAGTCCCCTCAAAGTACCTCTTTAATTGCTAACATGAAAGTAAGTGGAACCACCCCCTCGCTAGGCCCGCAACTCATGAACAATCGCCAACTGAAATTCAAAGTGCAAAATACAAAAAATATCTCTGAAGTAATAGTTTGTTTCTAGTCTATTTTTCAATATTCAATGTATAATATGTACATATTTTTTTGCTTTCAGGTACTTTTTGGTTTACTGAAAGGAGTAGTTGTAGCTGTGATACTTGGGATGGAAAATGCATATCTGCCATGGTACTTGTGATTAATTTTATTTAATTTTTATGTCTATTTTACGTCATTTTAGTCAATATTTATAAATTTGTATTTTTTTCGTCGCAAAATTAACTTTAAATTATTATTTTTTAAAATTTGTTGTAATTGAAAAACAAACATATCCCCCTTCACATAACCTCGGAATGCATGTATGAACACTATAGGTAATACTTAACCATTGCTCTTCAGTGATGAACAAAAGCAGAAATATTTTTTAGAGCAATTAAAATTGCAAACAACACAATGTGTCGCTTGTTGGCAATACTCGAGGTAGCGCGTCCGATTAGACACGTACCACTAAATTGTCTTTAAATGAAGAAACTAGTGACAGCTGTATTTTCTCACATCTACGTTTGGGAAACACGCTTGACGACTCGCGAATGTTCTCTTGTATATGCGCGCTGCTCTCCAACTCACGTCTTCTTGACATTTTACAGCCTTACAGGGTGTTTGTGGACTAGCGGAACCTGGTGTTTGTTCTCAACATTATTTGACTTCCGTGTATTGACATACGTTTCAACACACTATTCAGAGTACTTCGCAAGCTGTTTCTTTTTATTTATATCTAATAGTTTACGTACTTCCGAAATATCATAAATATTTATCCGCGATATTACGTAGCCGTATTTTTTATGGTGTGGAGAAGCAATTGCTCAATTCAAAGGGGCTTTATTTGATGTTTTAGTCTATTATTAATTGTTTTTTTTTGGAGAGCGGGCTAGGAGAGAGGGGGCTGCTACCCCGTTCCCTTTTAAAGGCCTCATCTACCCTCATATATGACACTCATCGACAATAATTGATAGAAAAGAAATGTATTGTTACTCAAATAGACGGAGCAGAATTAAACTCAAATCAATGAAGTAAATAAGCGAAGAGACTTTCAAGGCTTTTTCTTTCATATATATATATATTGCCTTACTTTAACTGTATTATTGGTCGCTGTGTCCAACGGTCATTCTATTGTCTTTGAACTCAGGCGAATTGCACCCATGGTTAATCAAGTTTGAAATTTTCCGGGTACAGTAGTCCCCCATTATTTCATGAAGCTATTAGGTGACTAGAGAAAGATAATTAAAGAGATGAATGGTCATCTTAGTCATTGCAAATGATAGCCCACAGTATAACGATGTATCAGAAGCATATTCTTCGTAGTATAGTAGACAAATTTACCGCCCCGGCTTCGCACGTCTGCTTTTGATATGTTATACTCGAACACTTCTTTAAAATAGTTGACTAAACGAACTTTAAAATAGTAAAAAATGGTTAGTGTAAAATATTTGCTTCACTTGAAGCGGGATTGGCGCGCACTTGTATTACATTGGACAAGCGATCTCTGCTGTGGGTTGTCCGTGATAACATGACACAGACGATACTGTTTGATATCGCCCTCTCTCTCATATACCCGCTAGAAGGAGATAAGGTATTTTGCGCAACAGTCAGCAGTCAGATATGGGAATCGAATTCCTGCATCCAAGATGATGTGCGAGCGAGGTAGAGATCCCAAACTTCGTTTTCTCCTTCGGATAACTGATACACAAGATAAATGAATCTACATTATGTGTAAGTCTATGGTGGAGCGCAGGTCGTATGCTTGTCTCGTCCTCCCGGGGCAACATACGGCGGCTACTGCTGCTGTTGCTAATTGTAAAACGAAAACGCTTGTAAAATCTAAACTGTTATCCAAATTTTACGATTTAAAGAGTTTCCGTCTTTCTTAAAACCACAAAACAAACAACGCTCTTAATTTGATGAGGATTTATTTTTACATATTCGAATTACTAACACAAAGAAATACAATAGATGGATCACCCAAGGGATGAGAATTTCTTCAAAAAACAAACGCCGTTTAAATCTTAATCTTTCAAAACTCTGTAACCAACCACCCGAATTCCATGATTATTTTCGTAAATATAAGTCTATTGTTCGAAACGTAGTTTATGCAGCTAAATATATGGAAAACGACTGGCAGGTACTAAAATCGAACAACCGGATGAACGTTATGTGGAATATTGTTAAAAATTACACATCAACTTCTAAAAATCGCCAAGAAAATGTTTCTCTTCTAAACGATGGCAAAATCGTATCAAATCCTCAGGACATCGCAAAATTGTTTAATTCTTATTTCTCAGAAATAGGTAAAATAACGAACTCAGTGTATCCAAATCAATGTCCTCCAATAATGTCCACGCACGTACCCAATTCTATGTTCACTTCCGAAACTAACGCCAGTGAAGTCATGAGAATCATTAAAAAACAAATTTTCAACAGGCATAGATGATATACTAGAGTTTATTGTTAAATTTTCGTCCCATACTATATTAAATCCACTCATAAATATTTTTAATAGTTCTTTATCAGAAGTGGTGTTTCCTAAAATATTTAAAAGAGCTCAAGTGAAACCTTTACACAAGAAAGGACACAAACTTAATATTGGAAATTACCAATCAATATCTCTACTACCCACTTTCTCAAAAATCCTAGAAAAATTGTTCCATAAGAGTCTTCTACATTTTATATCAAAAAATAACATTCTCCCTGACGATTCTCCTTTTCCACTACAAGCGCCGTATTTTCTTTCTTAAACGATGTTACCACATCTCTTGCCCGTGGAGAAAATCTTGACTTATCCAAAGCATTCGATGTCAACGATCACGGAATTCTCCTTTCCAAATTGCATTCATTAGGCATTCGTGGACTTCCACATCAATGGCTAACTTCTTATTTAAAGGATAGATATCAACAGGTCGAAATATCCTATACTAAAAATAAAATACTTGAGCGTTGTCTTTCAGAAACAAAGCCATTTACTTGCGGAGTGCCCCAAGGTTCAATTCTGGGCCCTATACTCTTTTTATTGTATGTTAACGACATGTCATCATCCACATCAGATTGCAAAATGGTTCTTTTTGCTGATGACACTAATTTACTATGTTAACACGTCAACACTCAAAACGGTTTGTGTAACC
>NNCF01126744.1:2428854-2485390 GCA_002313205.1 Laupala kohalensis | reverse complement strand
GGTTTCTCTTTCTTTAAACGGAACACAATTAAAAACTGTTACGAATACAAAATAATTAGGTCTCCATATTCAAGACAACCTCAAATGGAATTGTCACGTTGACAATCTTAATTCCCAATTAAACAAATTGTGTTACGTATTCCGAATCTTAATTAAAGCAGTTAGTCCACGTATTTCCCGTTGCGTATATTTTGCAAACGTTTACTCCCATTTACGTTACGGCATTACCTTCTGAGGCAATTCCGGTCAGAGTATTCAAATTTTCAGAATTCAGAGGATGATAGTTCGGATAATCTGTAAATCTAATTCCCGAAACTCTTGTAAACCTTTATTCAAGGAATTAAATATCTCAACACTTCCCTGTATTTATATGTATGAAAAGGTCGTGTTTGTTAAGACCGAAGTACTGAAGTGCCACCCTTGCTTCATACGAAACAGTCTCGTTCACGAACACAATACTCGCAATAGTAACAATATTCATCGCCCTAGAGTGTCAACCACTCTTTGCCAAAAAGGACCTTATCATTCGGGAATCGTTCTACATAATTCCCTGCCCAAGAATATAAAAGATATTATGAAATTGAATCTCATTAAATCCGCGGTTAAAAACTACCTCCTACACCAGTGCTTCTACACTGTAAAATAATTTATTGATTTTAATAAAAGTTAAATCCGTCTTGTACTTTATCATGCCATTGCTGTAGTACTTTTAAAATAATTTATAACAATTTCAAAAATTATTTTCTTGCATGATTGTGTTGTCTTATGGCTCATGTTAATTTAGTTTTATGTGTACTCAACTTTGGCACGGTTGTGTACATAAATTCTGTAGCCCCATCCTGGCCTGGGTTTTTCTCCATTTTTCCTTTGGGTAGAGGCTGATTTCTTATACAGGTTTTCTAGACTGTAACTAGGGGCGTGTTTATTGTAACAATACATCGTGAATTTAGTGTTATTTCAATTCTTAAGTTTAAAACACTATACTCAGAATAATCGATAATTCGATAATAATTGGTACATGTAAATTGTTTGCGTTAAATTACAAACATATTGACATTCTAATAGTATTATAACTCGCAGCTAACTTTTTATCTTATCTAGGAACTTTGTCAAAAGCAGTTGCAAACTGCGTAGGACCACATGGGGAGGAATAAACTAAGTTATTTTTCGGAAACAAGCAAGGAAATCCCATCTATTCTGATCAAGGACCGTGGCGGATTTAATATTTATAAAATAAATTTAGTCGTATTGTTTCGTTGAACGCAAGTTGATCAAATTTTTTCCTAGTATTGAACGAGGAAGAAAATTCTTAGAGAGATGATTCATGCGGGAATTATCTGCTGTCGAAAGATTACTAAGGGGAATAGGAAGCAATCAGAGTCCTAAATAGAGAGAAAAAAATTCTAACAAAATTTTTTGGTGTACAGAGAAAATTCTCGATGAAATTAATGATGACAATTCAATGGAAATGTTAAGATAATTTTAGAAAATATTTTTTATTAGTATTAGCATTAAATTAGACATGAATCAATCTATTACTGCTAGGGGGCTAAAGTGACTGTTCCCACTATAATGGTGCAAGGTGTTTCAGATGTCGCGAGGTCTGCCATTTCTCTTTCTTTAAAACTCTAGAAACAGGTTGGTCCGAGTCCACGTACTAACCAATGTCGGACTGATTATAATGTACAATTCTCGACGTAGCCGTACTACGTCACCCCCTTCGAGTTTAATGTCGTTTTAGAGTTGGTGCCGTTAATGGATGCGCATAGGGCACATCTTGTGTGCGTTGTGTTCTCTAGATGGACAAAGATCGGCAACGTATTCTTGGAATGTTTTTCTTCGGAGACAGTGTTGACAACTACTGCGTTGCGTTATCGAACGCATAATGAAAAATACTACTCTGTCTTGTTAATGACTTCAGGTCCTGTGTACCCTTAAGGAGGAAGTGTTCCCTGATGCTTTGGTCCTTGACGTCTGATTCAGTTCACACACGCTCGTTTTGTGTGTGCTGTCTTTTGTGTAGAATTTTGTGCTTTTTCCTTGTACGTTTTGTAACATTCACACTAGAGTGCCGGGAGATGTATTAAGAGAATGATTGTCGTATCAGACAAAATAGATAAAGTATTTGTTTATATAAGGAAAAGTGGTATATTGATAATTCACTTTGATAATGGATCCTTCTTAGTCTTGGTTTTTTCCTGGTCCAAGTAGCTTTTGAAAATTTTAGAAATTTATTGCTAATCTTACCGAGATTTTATGCAAAAATTGGTCATAGTAACAATTTTTTAGCGATCTGATTATATACATTTTGTTCTAGATTCCCTCTTATAGAACATTACGGGAAAATCGTCTAGGTAAACGATTTGAAAAAAATAAAAAATAAAATAAAAATGATGATCTATCTTTGAAGTATAGAAAATTTTTATCGGAGGTATAGCCACTAGATGTTATTAGTGCACGCATGCGATCTCCTACGTGACTAAAATAACTGTCGAGAGTATAATTCTGTCAATACGAGTTTCTGTTACAAGTTTTCCAAATAAAGTTTATTTCAATGGATATATTTTATGATATTTCATTGAAAATCATTTTGTACATTAAGAGAAACAACTGTTGAATTTCAACTTGCAATATTAGTTAAAAATGGTAATGTCTAGTAAACCATGTGGACGTTTACTCTCTCCAATCACGTCACAATAGCATGGGAGGGGGGGGGAGACAGCTTATTCGCTCAGAAGTTTATTAGGTCAAGTTCACTTGACGTAATCAATTCGTATAATAATTTATGTGCGTTCTTATTTTAACCAGAGTTTTCTATGAATTACTGGCTAATTACCGCAATTTCTTTTACTGACTATATATAGTTCCGTCCTTTTTTTGGTCGAGATTTCTGGGTAAAAAATAACTCTTTTGCTCTTTGTGTAGAGCAATTTAAATTTACATATAAGGCAGCAACCTTACTCAGTACGTTCTGCAAGGTAATTCACGAAGAGAAACTAAAATAATTGCGTGCGTTTCTAACTTCCTCATTTAACAGCAAACTCGTTTTATCGCTTTGGTTCGTCGTGGGATTGCGCGCGTGGGTGTCTGCCTATGCACTTCCTGCCCAGTGCCGCCTTCGGATTCCCGTCGCGACCGTTTAGCACCCGCGGCGCCAGCCGAGGAAATTGGAGGACGAGCATAGCGCTAAACTGGTTGAGCAGTAGCGTCAGGATACGCCCGGATGACTGCGCGGAATCCTATCCTTAGTACGGCGTTCTCCCTCTCTTTTTATTTTTACGGATCGGAGCCTTTGGGAATATGCCGATCCTCGATCGCAGTTTCCGCTTCGGAGATTTGACGCAGACATTGTGAGTTCATCCCGATTTACATGAGGAGGATCGCTTTATCAAGCGGACTATCTATCTGAAGCTGTTTTGAAAAAATAATCGGGAGTTCACGAAAAGAGACCATCCTAGGATCAATGCGATACTAAAGAGAAGTGAAGAATGTGTAATATCACTAATTTACGCCTAATATTGAGGTACTTTTATTCTGCTAACGATTTTTTTGCTGTTTATTTTACTTTCGATCCCTATTTGGGTCTGGGGAAATTCTTTTCACAGTTTAGAAGATAGTTACATAATTTTTAGTGTACCCTCATATACTGAAAAGTTCGAATGTATATGATTGCGTGTAATAATTTTTGTGTATACTTAATACCATTATTATAATTTTTCTCGTAATGTAACTATGCTCTCTGGTTATTCAATTTTGTTCGTGAAGAATAACTAAATAGTGGAGAAAATGTTGTACTATAAGTAAAACAGATGATGTCTAAAAAGTCTCAAGTTGAATAAATATTTATTATCATTAATTTAAAGGTGATATTGAGAAAGCGAAGTTCTGATGATATACTTTCGTTCCATGGTTTTAGGTCTTGTTGTTCGGTTTTCACTCTTTTCTTTCGGTGAATCCAGTACTGTGTGAATGATGCTTGATATTTTCTTCTTGCATTTTGTGCTCTGATGTGTCTGTTTTGTAATTTCTTCAATACATTTTTCCCCTTTTTATGTATGTGGCCCCCTCATCATTGCTTTTCCATTCACAGTCTGAAGCAACCTCCTTGGTTTTGTACGTCACCACCACTGGAAGTAGTTCTGGCAGGATGTGAACCTAGCGCTTCCCACGGCGCCTATAATTTGCTTTGCCACGACCTCGCCACTCATTGCCACTCAAAGCGCCTCTCAATTCTTCGCGATACCTTCCTCCGTCTCATTGGATCTATAGACCTCTTCATCTCTTGCCGAATCCTCTTTTTTTGTACAAGAGAGGAATAGGCATTTTTTATTGTATTCATTAAACATGATCTGTAGGTAACACAAAATTTTGACCATTTTTTTCGGGAGTCTGTATTTCAATGTTTTTAAAACTTAAATGTTTTACACATTTTTAATACAAAACCGAAAAATGAAATTATAATTTTTACGTCATTTACGTAGAGTAGTCCCGATTTTTCTTCAACATGTAACACGTTTTGTTTATCCATTGAATTAAATTTCAATTTTTTATGGTTGGATGCATTGAACTATCAAAAATATTTAGCGTTCAACATATTGTACGCCTTTGTTTATTTTTGTATGTTCTTTGATATGCCATTCATGCGTGATTTCCTTCTCCGTATTTCTTCCGTTCATCCGTTAATTACCAAGTCGGGCTGACTCACATAAGGCCGGGATTTATTAGCACTTCTAGGCGAGAGAATAACTAGCATTTTAGAAATCTATGGACTTAATTACTAAATCACTCGCCATTGGACTAAATCACTGTCCTAGTGTGAACCAGCCTTTGAAAGAAACAACTAGTGATGAACAGAGGCCACGCGTTTCACTCTTTTAAATGACTCACCCCATTGATTTTCGAAATATTTTGAAACAGTACTGTTTATTATAGGAGTGCAGGTATTCGAAACATAGAAGGGATAGTCGAGGAATCATTTATACAACGTAACTACTCAAGAATTATGGGAAATTTCCTTCGACTTTTATTGACTTTTGAGTAGATAAGATTTTCTTAGTTGTACTCGTCAACGGAATGCATACATTAGTAAGGGAGAGGAATTTACATTTTTATTCCTGTAATGGGGGCTATGAATACGCGTTGCTTGTTGAGACTTGCGAGAAAAGCTTTAAAAAGCAATTGAATATTGAGTTTCAAAAAATATCATAAAAGTGTTTGATGTTATGAATTGGTATGGCAAATGATAGCGTTAATTATATTTTTTTAATCAAAAGTATTAAAATTAATGTTGAGTTTTCTCTCTTTATTATGTCCTCATACATTCACTCGAAACTCTCCCTCAAACGCAAATCCCACGCAGACAGTTTGCTATACTTTAGATTTGGCCCCTATTTATTTATTACTACGCCGAAAGACTTTCTACTCAATTCTGAGTTGTTATCTATCGCACATAAATTGTGTACTTCGTCTCCTGGTCGGAGTATTCTGCTGAAATTTTAAAACATTTTAAAACAAAATATGAACAAAGTGGCATCAAAATCTTTCCATAGAGAATATAATATTATGGTTAAAATATTTCAATATTGGTACTCTTTGTTTGTAACTAATATTTCCGTCTTCGCCCAATCTCGTCTTTCCCATGATATCGCTCCCTCGTCATATCCTGAATGCATGCGGCCTTTGCTCGTTGTCTGCGCTAGTTGCATGCGTCATTAGCACGCGATGATGTCGTATGACCGCCTTTCTACGCATATCTTGCTTTCTTTTCTCGTGTGTCGGATTCGATCATGAGTTATTGTCATCTGATTATGCTTTCTGCTATTGTGTTGTAGTCTTTAATTTTTTCTTCCTTAAATTCACATTCAATATCGCATTGGATCAAAATCAATGACTTGGAATTTAGGAACGTTTATTTCATAATTACTCGTACATGCCAAATAATGAATGGAAAGAAATGTATCGATACTGAAATCCATTTTGAGAATTTCTTGCGCTTTCTTCCATTTTGTATTATTGTTATTTATGTTAAATTTTGTAATTACAATATTTGATCTTGTTATTATCAAGGAAATAATACATTCATAAACCATAGTTCCCCCCTCTCCACCGCGAAGAAAAATATCTCTATGCGTATAATCAATTTTAACCGTCTCTTCCTCCTACTCTAACTTTAAATTCCGTTACCTTAACCTTATTGCTTTCTTCTCTGATAAGTTTATATCAAAAATTAGGTATGGTGTAAATAAACTTCTGAATACTACGGAGGAATTTTCAATTAATTTTCATTATTCGCTAAGCGTAATCCACTCAAAATATATTCTCTTATTTCCAAACAAAACACATTTCCCTTCGTTTCTTGAAAGTGTCTTTTCTACAGTCTTAAGGAAATAAGCTTTGAACTGATATCTGCTGAATTCATCCTTTACACCCGCTCTCAAGTGGAGCCTACCCATTGTTCTTAATATTGTCTCCCAGGTGCGGAGGAATATGAAGATTCAAACCTCGTAAAAACCGTCATGATCTGGATCCCCTGGTGAATAAATTAGGCTAAGATTTTCCTGTGAGGTGGTTTATCGCCAGTCTCAAAGAATCACTTTTCCCCGTCTTATGCTAATTTCCTTTCGCAGAGGAATAGCATGATTAATATTCGTAGATATTTGGCGAGAGGAGAGAAAAGCTAGAGCCTTTTTGACAAGATCTAAGTCTTCTCTCATATCACTTCTACATCTCTCTTCATCCTTTTCTGGACGTGGGATTATTACTATACCATCAATTAAAGATAATTTGGGCGAATATTTAAATCATTTAAATATAGGGAAAATATAGGAATAAATTAACCATAGCAGAATTTTGTTTCCAAATCAATTTCTGGGTATGATATATTTACCTAATGTAATATTAATATTACAACTCATTAGTGACACGCAGAATTGCGAATTGATTAGGTTCGTGCGATTTGTATGTGATATCTTTTTTTTATTAACGCAGATTGTACTTTAAATGAAATTGAATTGAATCATAAACGCTAAACTTGTTTCGTATATCATGAAGTAGAGAGGGATTTTTTCGTACTGGTTAGGTGCTGCTGTTAATATTAAAACGTTAGGAATATCACTAACTAGGATATTGTTGTCCATTTATTATTCATTTGATAGTTTATGGACTAATTTATTTTATAATTTATCACTCCCATATGAAATCATTATAATAAGATAATAAGTTTTTAGAAACATAAATACACTGTGATCATATAGTATATTCAGTTACAGCTAAGTAGGCATTTGAGCCCAGTGAAGGACGGGGGATGGGCGATCAATTATACGGCGAAACAATATTGCCTTGCGAACATTCACTTTGTAGAACTACTGACTTTGTGTTAGTATATTGAGTTGATTTTTACATAAAATCCAGGAAATCGAATCCTTTATGCAATGTAAGTGCGACTTATTAAATCGACTATTATTTTCATTTAATACCAGAAATTATTGGAGTATGAAATAATGGAAAGAATCATCGTTTCTTATGATCTGAACCACTTTGAACCTCTTGCACACGATCTGATCCGTTTTTACTTTGAACTCACAACTTCCGAGTACCTACCTACTCGGGGAGGGAAGTTTGCATCGTCTACGGCCAGGTGAAAATTGCGACGGAGAGGGATTCGAACCCGGGACTTCCTTCTTTGGTCGCAGGTGTACTGCCACTGCACCACCCGCCTCGACTCCCAAAGCCCGTACACAACTTCCGCCTATCCGAAGTTTCTACTGTTGTAACTATTGTTCAGTTAAAAGTTAAATTAATCAATAAAATTCAGAATAACTAATAGGTAGTTTTCCCTTGTCCAAAAATAATAAAAATTCTCGCTGACTAAAAATTTCATGCTAGGGGTTGAATATGTTTCTTTGAATTTTTTAAAATAATTGACGCGTTATTTCCCCTGTGCGATTTTATCTATACTTCTTATACACTTTTGTGTCGGTTAATGGTGTAGAATAGTAGTAGCGTTAATAGTAATAGAGTACATCAAAGAGTATTTCTACTGCTATTAACGTCCATTATATAATTTAATTAAATAAATAAATAAAAACTTACGACCTTTCATGGAGGAATAATAGTTATATTTTCTGTGAAGAGCTCACTCTTAGTTCTGTTGTAGAACTGCCTTTACAGCGAGGATTCATTAAAAGTGCCTTCTAAGAGTGTCTATACTCCCGCAATTACCGATTGAGGGACGTGATAGAGATTTTTGAGATTTGGATAAAAGTTAAATAAATAAATAAAAAGAAAAAATAATTAGTGAACTACTTATTCCACTCTGACTATAATAAGTTACATATTTATTTAATATAATTAATACGCAACTGTATCTTTCAATATTATTTTACTACGTTACAAACGAACACTTAAATGATGTCTGTTTTTCCTTAAAGTTGCTGGTGGCTTTAAGAAAATGTCCATGATGTCATGAGAGTACTTTGGATTAAGTTTCCTGAGATTTTGGATGAATACATTCCATTAAGTTCCCAGCTGCCATAATGTACGAATCCATGTAAATCCACTTGAATGAAATTTAAAAGAATTTTTTTTTATGAGAGGGAGATTTCAGCCATTTCAATTAATAAAGTTAGCTTGTTGCGTTTTGTCCAAATGTTTTTAAAGCTATGCATTCCCAATGTTTACAATTGAATTGGACTTTAAATGAAGTGTACAAATACACCACGTCAGAGGAAGTCAACGTCGAAACAATGGCGAAGTGTTTGATAGAATTTTGGTATGAACGCCGGAATTTGTTTTTAAAATCGGCTTCTTTTGTCTATTCATAGCCCACAGCACATTCGACTATGATTTATCCCATCGTGCTGAATGAATGGTCGTACCGTATTTAACAAAGTTTTTCGTATTGGAATTATAAACGTAAAGAAAATGTAATTTTCTTTAGGGTTCGTAAAAATGTCGTTCAATAATTTGAATTTGTTACAGTTTTGTAAAATACTTATATAATAAGAATAATATTTGTGAAATTACCCTCAAGATTGCCCATGGAGTCTGGAATGTTTATTGTATAAATAAAAACTATATTTTAAATAGGTGTATTAAAACTGTTCGTTCCTCGTTGAGAGTGGACATGTATCATCGAGAGCCGCACGTGGCTCCAGCGATGTAGTCGCGAGCACGACGGCGTGGCTTGGCGCGGGTGCCCGCGCCCTACCACACACCCGCCATCTTCCGAATGCAAATTGAAGGGGAGCCAGGCAGACAACCTTCTCCGCGGCGGAGGATCGTTCGGGCGTGACCAAGTGATGGCCCGTGAGACTGATGTGGCCCCCACGCTATACTGACTTCATGTACCTTTGCCCTTTTAAACGTAGTTGCATGGAGCGATGTGAGAGACATTTTTGTTGTTACCTGAAACAACGATTGTGAGAAGGGAGTGAATATTGATTTTGATTTGTTGTCAAAATATTTTATATTTTCGGCACTCCCATTTGTGAGAATTTTTCGAGATTTCACTTAGGTTTTGTCGGTTTCAAACTGGTCCCCGTATCTCACCGTAGGTCTCCGTAAACTGGTCCCCGTAAGTTCCAAAGAATGTGCCTACATTATTCTTTCACCTACGATTCTCAATTCGAATATAAATTCTTCGCCCAGAATTCTGAATTTGAATGCCAGCTGGAAAATTAGTTTGAAAAATGTTAGAATAGTTTTAAATCTTCTCTAATAGTACTGTTTAACATTTTATAAATATTACTTTCTTGCAATAAATAACTTGTGTTTTGATGCATTGTCATATTTTTGTATTATTTTAATCCATAGAAGTTTATGTCAGAATATATAAGATATAACTAAAGGCATCTGAGGAATAGGCAAAATGATTTGTGATGTTACGTTACGTGATGTAATGCATTTTAGGGATCCTACCACAACGTCGGAGATTGTGCATTTAATATTACAAAGGAAATCGTGTTTTCGAAGAATTTTAAGTGTTCATGTTTCGAAAAAAAGTTAAGTTTTACAATGGGAAGATGCCAACTATTACAAAAAATGATATTATTTTTGGATTTCACAAACGACAGAAGTAAGTTCAACCTGGTATTGAAGTACTGCTAAAAGCTGAACGGATGCATTTTGAACGAAGCCAAATATTTAGATTCGTTATGGAATTCGCCATTCTTAGTTTCGTAACAATAACATAACTCACTTTGAATCTCAAATTCCGTCTCCTACAAAAGTTACACGAGGAATTATGTCGTACTTTAATCGTTTAACTATTAAGGAAAAGAGTAGTTGATGTGTATCATTATGCTGAAGTCATTAAGGAAAAGTAAATGAGGCTTTAAATTTCTGATTTGAATATTTGATGAAAGGTGTTGACAGTAAGATAAATATGAATTGGAACAAAAATTGGAATTTGATAATACAACTTTTATCACAATACGAGATAAATTAATGTATATAAGAGTAATTTCATCTCTAGAATCACAAATCTAAAGAAAGTAGGCTGATCGTATAAAATTTAAAATAAACATTATTTACTTAAAATAATTGCTAAAATCACGTTAATCATGTTACGTCGAATGAAAATGGGAGACGGGACCGGGATTCGAACCCGGGACCTTCAGCTCTACGCGCTCATGCGCCTACCAACTGCGCCATCCCGTTCGCCTCTCGGGCCCGTCTACCGTCTACCACGTAACATGATTAATCTGTTACCTGGCGGTGAGGTTCACCGCAATCTAAGAGATTTCTATAAAATCACGTTGTATAACATTCATTTTCACAATTTCCTACCGAGCCATTAATTTTTTTGCTGAAGTAATTCGCGATGGATTTCGCTATGCAGTTGCTGCTATACAAATTACTTCGTAAGCAAGCATGTACCGATGTGGATTTATGTTTCTAGGGGTACGTAGGAGCTATGATAGCTCTTTGTTCATTCGAAACATTTTTGAATGCGTTGTCAGCGCTCTTACTATTATCAGACTTTGTGCATGCATATGAAAGCAAACTGTAATACTGGTATTTATAATCGCGTTATTTCGTTTCACAACATTAAATATAATTTGTGTTAAACCAACTACCTCCTATAAATGAATGAAAATTATCTGTCATGACTATTAGCACTAATAGCTCTTTAACTACGCCACTTTTGACGTTTTACGACCAGCCAACAACCAATGAACCATAGTTAACGTTTTCCTCCACAACTTTTTTCGGTGTCATTGACAAATTTTTATTGTAAAATATGTATTTTCAGGCATTTCTCAACTAAATATATACTGGCAATCAAATTGGTAATTCTCCTTGGTCGATGCACAAACTCGAGTATCAGTAAATTTAATGAAGGTAAATAGGATTAACCGGATTCTGTGCTATCTTATTATGAGATTGCTGTCGGGAATCTGACTAGACTAGACGAACTCTCAGGTGTACTCATCCCGTTGTAAAACTAATACAGCATCTATCTGGGTGTCGAATCAGGCGGAACGTGATGCCATTTCTCTTACTTTACAAAACGTTTCTTTGTAAATGGGAAATGTAGCGTGCTATTGAAGCTTATCTACAGGTAAGAGAGGATGTAGGAGGTGGGTGTTTTGGGCTATTGTTATAGGTGGGTCGCTTAGCTGGGTTTACCAAAAACTTGGTCTCTCGTGGAGGTCTTAGTAGGAGTAGTTAGTAATAGATAAGTTAGTGATATTAAGAGTAGTTGTAGAAGAAGGTGGTTTTGCTTTCTAACCGATTCAACCCTATTTAAGAACTGGTACATCAAAGTGAAAAGCTACAAATTTTTTCTGACCCCGTCGGGTATTAAACCCGGAGTGTCTAGGTGAAGAGCAAGAACGCTTGTCCCCTTATGCTACTATGGAGTACTAAAGGTCTGACCTGTAGTGGGACAGTTTCTATTTCTTTCAATTCAGGCATAATTTGAAACAGTCTACACCTGCATCTCATTACCAAATTTTATATTGATCCCGCAATGTTGTCCGCGGTATGTAGGCAAAGACGAGGAAACATTTGATATTTCGAGTGCTTTGTAACATAAAAGTATCTGGAAACAGTTTGGCCATGCCTGAGCTCAGTGTTTCTCTCCCTTCGTCTCATACGCATTAAAACCCCCGTACCAGGAGCCCTTACTCTGGCTACGTTTGTCCTTGTTGGCCTATCGCGTCCTAATGATAATAGTATTGATCCAACAGGCAAGGGAGGGTCTAAAATTGTGTCAAAAGCTCAACACCCAAATCCCTTTGTTCGGAGAAGCGCGCTTCTCGGTTGTGCTGGAAACCCTCCTGCGGTGTTTCTGCATAGGTCCTATTTCAATTTATTCCTTCACAAAAAATTTTCTTATTCCTTTAATGTTGTTGGAAATATAAAATAAATTTGGCGAATACTCTTGTTAAAATACTGACGTACGCATATTTTTAAATATTGCCATACTGTTAAAAGTATGTGGCTTTTCCCAAGCATTCGGAACTATTGTGTATCACATTATAGTACCTTAAATAGTAAATGAGAGACGTCTAGGCGTGACAGCTCATACTGTGTTTTTGTTTTGAATTTCAATACGCTTAATTTTATGTACTTCTGTGACACTACAGCTAGGTGCAAGCTATGGTCTCCTCGATTCGCTTCACACATCATTTGCTGTTCTTTTTTCCGCCCACTTTTCACTTTCATGAAAATGTTTCTCAAACACTCGTTCAATTTAACTAGAGTTAACCGTATGATAGTATTGCTGCTCTGAAGAATATAGAACTGATTTATTTTAAAGGCAACTGAACTCTTGAGATATTTCTGGAAGAAGAAAGGTCAGGAGATGTATTTTGAACCTATCTTCTACAAAGGGAAGAACGGCATTGCGGTAGTTGATCTGAGAGTTTAATTTTTCGGGACGTAAAAATGTATTGTTCCTTCTACAATCTTGTAAACTTCGACTACTTCTGTCATGATGCGAGGAGACCATTCAATGAAAACGATAAGGAAAACTTAAACATTGCATTTGATTTGTTCGAAGATATCACTACGAAGAGAACGTGCTTGGAAAAAGGATGGAAGGAACTCTTATTTGTTTCATTAAGTTCGGTAGCCCAAAAAATAACAAGTGCATGAGTGATATTGACTCAGCAAACCCCCACCGAATTGTTGAAAGGAAAACGAAATAAATTGAACTTTCCGGGATTATATTACCTTAAGTAGTAAGTTAAGGTAAGTAGTTACCTTACACTTCAGTTGCCATTTATTATCTTAAATAATTAGAAGTGGTATAGTGGTAGCGTCTCCGCGTTCGACATACTGCAAAGCACGGGTTCTTGTCTGAGCTCGGTGAGGTTTTCAGCTGGGATTTTCTTCTCTCATTCCAGGCGAAGCCTGGAGAAGTCGGTTCGGCACCTTACATTCCTCGACAGCCCAACATCTTTCGTCCCCAATTCCTTCCCCCAAAGTATGGTTACGTGGTAGTGCAGACCTCATATCCTGAATCTCGCCAGTAGTCAGTAAATAATGCGAATTATTCGTGAATGTGATTTGTGAATTAGGTATTCGAACTGAATAAACTGATGATAACATAAAATGTTATCATGGTTTAATGAAGTTCATATGAAAGTTGTTGTTCAAACCTCCGCTTTTCATGTCATATATATTCCCAACTTTCGTACTGTTGTTAAGTCACATTTGATTATTTCGTCTGTGCTTTGAAGTGTAAATAGGTAAAATTTAACTCTTTCATTTAGCACTGCATATCTTTTACCTTTCCGTAGGAATTCTATATCTAGTTTTGTTCACAGAAGTATAAGATACGTTGTTGTATAAATGTAGAAATATTACGTCTTGACTGAAATTTTCATATTAATTTAAATATCATTATAACAATGCTTGTAGAAGAAAAAATAAATATTAAAATTTACGACTTTTTTGTTTGCTCTTTTTTTTTATCTAGTCCACAAAAGTTTTCATACAATAGCTGTGGTAACTTGTTTTGAACAACGTGGTCACTATGCGTCGTCGAGCACTTACCTTAGCATGTTAAAAAAATGTCGAAAGAAGTTCTAGATGGTTTTTTTTAATGCGTGTATCCAACCTAAGCAAAACCATTGAGTGTCCAAACTTCCAGTGATAAACTATTCCACTTACAAACGATAACATATTCAAGAGAACATGGAAAGGGGGAAATACACTATCTTGTCATATCTGTGAAATGGACGAAAAACCAATGCAATAAGCTATGTCATTGGACTTGCCTGAACTTGCAGGAACATTCTGAAAATCCCCTCCCAAATAGAATATGGGACCAGAAGTGATTTGATGTAGAAAACTCACCTGCCATTGGTTGTGGCGGTGTCTCATTATGAATGCATGGTCATTGCTGGGCGGAGTACGCTAGCCATGCTCCTTTCTCGAATAATTTTCCCTGCACTTAAGGTGTTTATGGTTCCCTGCGGGGAAGCTTCAGCTCCGACTTTTCAGCCGGGCGCATTCAGAAGCGTACGTTAAAGATATACACGAAGAAAATAAAGTAGCGAGTGTGTGGTGGAGGGAATTGAAGTGCGGGGTCGTCTTCTTTCCCCTCTATTCCGTGTTTCTTGCCTACTAACTCTCACTCTTAGGCTTGGCTCTTTGGGAGTGGGATCTGTGCGAGTCGGAGACACCGTTGTCGCTCGAGTCGGTCCCACGGTCAATTTTGCTTTAGTGCATGGCCTAGACAAAGTATTTTCAGTTTTGGAGAAAAATGTGCACGTCGATTCGTCAGATGCTAACCATTTCTTACCTCTTTAGTCCTCTTTACTCGTGCGCATCTGGGATTAATACGTACTGGTCCTCATTAAAGTAATATTTAATGTACATTCTAGATATAAAGTTCGAAATAAATTGATTAAATGAAAATTAGTACTTATTTAGGGCATGATCTTTTATTGGCACGTCTTCGGTATTGAATTTTATGTAGCATTTTTGCTTATAATTCGTAACTTTGCTGATCAAATCGCAATTTTTTTTCTGTTTTAAATCATGTGTTAACTTTCTAAAGTTCATTTTGATGGATAACGGATGATTCATACCTCTCATTTTCAACATAACCTGCACATGGCATTAAAATATTTAAATTGCTGAAATTCCAAATACTGAAATTGCCTATGATTAAATAGATGTTGGGTAAAGCATATTATGAATTATCGAAGTGAAGATAAAAGGGACGAAATAGGGAAGCTAGTGAATAGGTTGTTGACTGTCGGACCCAATTTTAGACTGAAATATATTATAATGTCCACCCGTACTAAAAGAATTTTCGACACATTATGATTTGTCATTCGCTTAATTCACACATTCACAGATTGAATTTATTTCATTAAGTGAAAACCATTTATCATTGTTTACGCTGTACAAAATGTTTGAAAATTTTTAGAAAATCCATGAAAGTAACTGTGGTGAAATCATTGGCCTTCTCCTGAGGTCTAATTGTATGCGTTGGAAAACGTAGACTATCTGTTCGTTGAGGAAATAATGAAAGAACGGTCTCTCGGTGATGTTGGTAAAGTGGAAACAAAAAAAGTAATAGTGATGTGCTCCATCACAAATGCGGTGATATGCGATGGATGCATAATGCGGCGTGTAATGTATAACTATTTACGCGACCATGCTCTGAGCGAGACATGGTATAAATGACACCACGTCATTTATAATTATTAACCATTTAATGTACAGGGAGATTCATAGCTTCCAAACTTGCATTAGTTATCAACGATCAACGCTAACTTCACCCTGGCATTTCCTCTCTTACAAGTCAAAGGTNTATATATATATATATATATATATATAGTGGAACCTTTGATGTTGACGAGCCCTAAAGCCCCACAAAAAAAATAAAAATATAGTGGGGTATAAAGGGGGCGCCAAACTTTGCCCCCTCCACAGCCTAAAACCAAGAAATATTAAATGTCTATTTTTCACATTTATTTGGCCGTTAATACTTAATTTAATTTCCCTATAATGGTAGATTTAAATAGTGTTTAATAACGCTCAAGAATTTTGTAATTTGCTTATTCGTGGAATAACATTTTACCCCTCCTCCTGAGAAAAATCCTGCAGGAAGGGAACAAAACGGTAGCTGCATTTATTTATTTTTGCGCCTGGAACATCAACATAGTTTATACATCTTGGCCTGGACCTAAATCAAAGCGTGGTGTTTCGTTATTCACCCTGAGCAGTTCGTTGGACATGGGGACACTTTTCATCTTGTGATGTGTTAATGACCACTTTCAACATCAAATGTTTCGTAACCCATGTTGAATATGTTATATAAACTCATAAATAAAGTAGGGGAATTTTAATTCCCATATCTCTATTGATGTTTCTCTAGAATGTTTGAGATAATATTTTTTATCTCTGTGCCTTGGTTTAAGTGTCAAGAAATCCTGATCGGACTGTGAAGAGGGTATTCTAGTGCGTAGCTTATTGATATACGGATGATAATGTGATAGTACACTGATATTGAAAGATTATCACCATTTATATTTTATTGTGCTAACATTTACTACTTACTCCAGACGACAGAACTACTGATTTTGGTAGAAAACTAAAGAAAAATTAATTATTCACGTTGATGGAAATAAACTTTCATGAAAAATGTCAATTTATGCGATTATTAATAAAATCCTGTAAAATCGACATAATTTACTTACGTTCCATTCTCTTGGTCAACTCATCGAATCACATAATCGTCGTCTTATCTTTGCAATAATACGAGTAAATATAAAATGGAAGTAATGAAACATGAAAGAAGCTCCTTCGGCATTATCGACTCGCTCTCAAGATAATAGAAATTAATAGTTACTAGTCGAGTACCCGCAGCTTTGCTCGCGTGAATTCTGTAATATGTCAACAATTTTATTTTTCTCATATACCCGTTATCCACAGAGAATGTTATCTATTAATGTTTCAGGTTTGATAGTATTGGTGTGTACTCTCAATCCCTTATTTCCACTGATGTAATAAAAAAAAGATTTTAGAAAACACTAATTTCCCCCTTAGGGATGAATATTTGTTAAATTCTTTCTTAGTGGTCATTTTTGATAATTTTTTGTGTCACGCTGTTCCCGTCACCCACCTCTAGGGGCGTCGTACACTTCCTGTGTGTGTTCTGAAGGGTACATAGTGTCATTGGAAATACGATTATTCATTTCAGAAAACACAAAAATCATGGACTCGACACTAATATCGGTCTTTTTACGTTATTTTTACGTCGCACCCCTTCTGCCCCCAGCTCTAAGAATACAGTGATCCTATGTGATCTCATTTTATGTCTATTAAGCTGGAGTGTCAGCTTAATATATTTATAGCATAAAACTCGGACCTAAATAATACTTTGTTTTTAATATGTTACGCAAGAACGGAATTTGTCGCTGCTCGCGATTCTGAGAAACAGTGGAAACTCCAGCTTAAGTCTTAAGCTGGAGTATCCACATCTATATCTCCGGGACCTTTAGAGATATCGAAATGATGTTTGCAGAATAATTTGTTGCTCATATTTTATGCAAGAATATAGTGGATACTCCAGCTTAATAGACCTTCTCATCTTGAACATAACGACATTGGCAGTTGACACATTTCGTGAACCCTAAAACTATGTATCCGATGCATTTTGAATATTTTTACCTTTCAATATTAGTTTTCAATTCTTTTCGTACATAAATCCATTTTCATCCCCCACCCAAAGGGTGCTAGTTGTGTGTTTATTTCTTGAGGGCTGAGTTCAGTCTTACACGATATCGGAATTTCACTATCAACTCAGCGACGCCAAAACTTATGGACTCGTTACTGGTATGTCATGTTCAATATTCTATGCATAGCATCTCCTTCCCTACGGGTGCTGGAGTTTATACGGGCTAATTGTGGACTTGGACATCTTTGATAGTGTCATTACAAATTTCAAACCCGCCCCGAAAACTACGATCTCATCACTAATTTCGGTCACTTTCAATTATTTTTTACATTTCACTCCTCACCCCTAACACAACGGGTATTACTTCCTTGTAGGGGGTGTTCGTGTACTTATCTGGCAATGAGGGAGTCACTTCACTTCCCAAAAATGATTTATAATATCAATATCGGCCATTTTTTATTAATTGTACATGCTCTTCATTCCCACCCCTACTCCAGGGATGCTAGAGGTATATTATCTGCAATATGGGCTGACAGTCAGTTACAAAGCATCGGTGACACACTTATCCATCTGAACGGCACCAGAAAGTTTGGATTCAAATCTAATATCGGTTTTCCCATTATTTTTGCGTGTAATCTTCTTCTCACCCCCTACTTTCGCTGGTCGGTGGCGTTGGAGCAACCCTGCTTAAAGAACCCTGCGTGTCCCCGCTATATCCCCGTGTCAGTCCTGGCACCCCAGTGGGGTGTCCCCTTGTTGGACTCCGTGGTGGGTGGGGAACACGGGGATGAAATGTAAAATCCATACACATGGAAACTACTGCCCCAACCAAGCCCCCCCCTTTTCCACTCTTCCTTTACGAAGAGGTGACTTATTGGTGAAACAGTTGATCTCAACAGATTTTCTGTGAGGATAGCGATAGGCCCACAAAGCCTCGTTTCCTTGTAATGCAGTTTTTACAAGAAGGAAAGACTTTTAAGTCCGTAAGAACCTGTCGCCTTGCTAAGGCAATTGATGAAGTAATTGACAAGTTACAGTGTCGTGTGCCAGCGGAATGGAGATATTATGTTGGAAACCCGTAGAGACAAACAGGTAGATACCTTAGCCTGAACATGTGCAAAGGAGTCGTGAACCACGACGACTTTGCACATGAGTCTGATGAAGATATCAAGGCCTTCTTTGAGCCTGAAGGCGTAAAAATCCATAGGATCAATTGGAAGGTTTAGGGAAAGTTAGTCCACACTTCCACACTAATCCTCACCTTCTATCGTCCCTCTCTTCCAAAGATTATTTCTTGTAGTTTCATCACCTTGCGTGTACATCACCTTCGTCAGTATGTGCCGAACCCTCTGCTGTGCTTTAAGTGCCACAAGTTCGGTCATTCTTTCGATCGATGCAAGTCGTCCTGCGATGTTTGCGTGACTTGCGGTCAGCTAGCACAAGAGTCGTCATCTTGCCCCCGTGTTGTGTGAATTGTAAGGAGAATCACCCTTGTAAACGCATGCGGAAAGTATCTAATGGAGAAATATATCCAAAGGATCCGAGTTACGGATAGGGTCTCTTTCCCTGAGGCTAGGCGTCGCTACTTGATAAACCTTCCTGTCAGTATGCATAAAACGTTCGAAACTTCGAAAGATTGAAGCGACGAACTCTTTGAAACGACCTACAGCCTCCTTTGTGTGTCAGGTGGATTTCGAAGAAGTGCACAAACCAGCGAAGTGCGACTCTGGAAACCAGGCGTGTTTGAACGATCCTTCCGGCTTCAAAGAAAAACTTCTGGGGTGTAAAATTATTATACAAACAAAATAAAAAAATCATTAGGCCATAATTAACATCTGTGTCAACCTCCACCTCTACATCAGTTTCAATATCTACAACCACTACCACCAAGCAACCTAAGTCTGCCGATCCACGATCCCCCCGACGTCCGTCTCGGGGTCGTTCTCGGCAGAGAGCTTCAAATGCTAAGATGTCTCGTAAACCTGAATCTTTAAAGTCAGATTCTAAAGTTGTTTGCTCATTTTCCTGTAGTCACAAACGCTCAATGAGCAAAAATAGTGGACTTGTTATGTCCGCGAGTGATCATTCCAGCAGTACCGCGATCCCGAGGAGGGGACCACATCTTGAGCTAATTTTATAGTTGTCCACAAAAATAAATCAAAACATCGTAGAAAGAGCAAATAAACTCCTGGCCATGGCTCTTTCCTGGAATCTGAATGGCATTCATGTCCGTTCAGATGACCTAAAACTCTTACTGTCTCGTCGTTTTCCTGTAATAGTATGCCTTCAGGAAACACACCTCTGACCAAAACACACTTTTTTCTCTTGTGGTTACACCTGTTATAGGGCTGACTTAGAAGACGGCCTACGGGCATACGGTGGAGTCGCTATGCTCGTAGACGCTTCAGTCTATGCCAAAGAAGTCTCTATATCAAGCGTCTTTCAGACAGTATGTATGAGGGTGAGCCTACCATCCCTTACATTCACGGTTTGTAATATTTATGTCCCCCCGGGCAGTCTTTCATGAAGAAAGATCTTGCCGGGCTTATGGACCAGTTGCCTTCCCTATTTCTTATCGTCTGGGATTTCAATTCCCATAATTCGATGTGGGGTACTGCCCTAAGGGCGAAATTATTGTGAAACTGTTAGATAGCCGAGATAAAACGCGCCTTAGCACGGGCCTCTCCACCCACTTCTGTACAGTTTCCCGATCTTTCTCGGTGCTGGATTTAGCCATCTGTAGTTCCTCTCTTTCCCCACTCTTAGACTGGACAGTTCTTGACGATCTGTATGCGAGTGATCACTTCCATATTCTTATACTTTTCAACGTGTTTTGCTCCTCGGTTTCACGCCCCTCACAGTGGATATTGAAAAACGTAGACTGGGATCTGTTTAAAGGCAACATCAATCTTTGCGATGAGCGTTTAGCCGATGTGGCTGCTATGGCATCATATTTCACCAACACGGTTTTTAAAGCCGCCGATGTTGCTATTCCTAAATCATCATGTAATCAAAGGCATTGCCCAGTTCCAAGGTGGAATTCGGATTGCGCAAAGGCGGTCATCGCTAGAAAGAAAGCTTTAGCGCGACTTAACAAGTATCCCACTGTTGAAAATCTCATTGAGTTTAAAAGGTGCAGAGAGCCATATCTAAACAAAATCTTCGAGAAACTAAGTCGTCCTCCTGGAAGGCTTACATTTTATCTCTTACAAACCGTACACCATCATCAATCGTATGGGAGAAAGTTCGCAAGATTCAAGGTACATTGCCCTCTTTTTCCATCCCTTGTCTCAATGTAAATGGACAGCTGGAAACTTCACCCGAAGACGTCGCTGAGGAACTTGCATCGCACTGCGAAAGAGTCTCTGACTCCTCCGGTTTTTCTCCAAGGTTTCTTCAACAGAAAACTCGCGCGGAAAAGTGTTTCTTGGATTTCTCCAGTTGCAGAAACGAGGAATATAACATTTCCTTCTCTATGGCGGAACGGACCTCTGTCCTTGGTTCTTCGAAAGATACAGTCCCTGGTCCTATACATAACGTGATGCTAAAATACCTTCCAGAGATAGGCATAAAATTCCTTCTGAACTGTATTTGGAATGAGCATACCGTCACTGCTCAATGGCATGAGTCCATAATTATTCCACTTCCGAAGGAGGGAAAAGATCGTTCTAATCCATCGCACTTTAGACCGATTTCTCTGACAAGCTACGTTTGCGAATTGTTAGAAAGAATGGCAAATCGTCGCCTTGTTTGATCTCTGGAATCACGAAACCTTCTGACCAATATCCAATGTGGATTCAGAAAACAGTGGTCAACGCTAGACCACCTTGCTGCGTGTTCATCTACCATCTCATCAGCGTTTGTGTTAAGGGAACACCTCGTGGCCATCTTTTTTGACCTGGAAAGAGCTTATGACACAACCTGGAGGTACGGAATCCTTCGCACATTGCACTCGTGGGAATTCCGAGGCTGTCTTCCTCTGTTCCTGAAGAGCTTCCTATCTCAACGCTCTTTCCACGTTCGCCTTATTTATCATCGAATCATCCTTTGGAAAACGGTGCCCCACAAGGATCAATATAAAGCGTCACTCTCTTTGCCATAGCCATAAATAGCATTGCGTCAGTGGTTCGAGAACCGGTACATGCGTCTCTTCGTTGACGACTTCGCTATATATTGTTCGTCTAGCAGCATCTCTGTCATCGAGAAGCAACTGCAATTGCTTTTAAACTGTTTACACGAGTGGAGCATGTTACGTGCTTTAGTTTTTCTGTATCCAAGTCATGCTGTATGCATTTCTGTAGGAAATGATGATCCAGACCTTTTTCGTGGGGGCCAACGTCTTCCTTTCGTTGTCTCCGCAAAATTCCTTGGTCTCACATTCGACCGCACACTAACTTGGCGCAATCACATCCAAAAAACTACAATCCCGTTGTAATTCTTCCCTAAACCTCTATTGCTGCTTAAGCGCATCATCATGAGGTGCAGACTGCACTTGCTTTCTTCGTCTGTATAGAAGTCTCGTTCGGTCTGAATTAGATAATGGCAGTATTGTATACGCCTCCGCATGACCGTCAACACTCAGGAACCTTACCAGTATCCATCATGCAGGAGTCAGCAATGCAACTCGTGCTTTCCGCATTAGTCGTATAGAATGCTTACTAGTAGACGCTGGCTAACCATCTCTTAACAAGAGACGTGATATTCTATTTGGATCTTACGGAGTGAAACTGATGGGGATTTAAAATCACCCCACTCGGCAACACCTACTTTCTCCAAAATTTATTGCATTGTACGCTGCAAGACCTTCGTTACCGCGCCCAGCGGGCGTCCGTTTTAAACAGCTGCTAGAGGAAAACGTCATCACACTTCCTCATCCAGTGAAATACCTACACTCCGTCACACCTCTTTGGTCCGTCCAGCTACCAACCATCGCCTTTGGGCTGTATCAACTTTCAAAGCAAGACACTCCTTCTGCTGTATACCGACAACACTTTAGAGAAGTAAAAAACCTCTATTTGGACCATATGTTAATATACACTGATGTGTCAGCAGTGAATAATTCCGTTGGTGCTGCTTTCCACTGCCATAGTGCCACCCGTTCTTTTCGCCCCCATTCCTTTTGCAGCGTGTACACTTCTAGAAATTTTTAATCCTTGAGGCCCTAAAGTTCATTCAGCTATCTTCAATACGGCGTGTGGTTTTCTGCAGTGACTCTGTTTAGTGCTCTGTGGTCAGTGTCTTCACTGTACATTTCTGACACCCTTACGCTGACAATTCAGAATCTAATAAGCCATCTTGTATTTCAAATCTTGAAATAGTCCTTCGTTGGGTTCCTGGGCACGTGGGTATTATGGGTAATGAAGAGGCTGATGAGACAGCGAAATGGGGAAGACAGAGGTCAGTCCTTGACCTTTCAACTGTTCCTACGTCAGATTCAAAGGTTGCCATAAGATCGTCTCTTCTTGGGACATGGCAGGCCGAATGGCAAACTTTCGCCTTCATGCTGAGGAAGGTATGAGACTCCGTTAAGACCTGGGTGTCATCATTCCGTGCGAACAGACGTGAAGAAGTAATCCTTACACGCCTTCGTATTGGCCAGTGGTATCTTACCGATGGTCATTTCTTAGGCGGTGAACCTCCCCCCATTTGTGAAACTTGCAACACAACACTTACCGTGAAACACTTTCTTCTGGAGTGTCTGAACTATAGTACCAGCCGACGGCGACACAATCTACCGAACAGTTTGAACGTTATGCTGGGGCAAAATGAACCGATTTTGATACGTCTTTTTAGATTCCATCAGGAATGTGGCCTCTGGAACCGTATCTGATCTTTCTTCGTATGTCATTACTCAAATCCATACACGAAACGGGGCTCCTCCCACAAGTTTTCGGGAGGGTTTGGATTTAAATCTCTTTTTTCCACTTTACATTGAATTAACAATTTTTTCTCTTTCTAAATTTTTTTCTTTGTTTTTGGTTTTATAACGTTTTTTTAAATATTTTGATATATTGTAATTCAGGAGGGTTTTTAGTGGGCATGGTCGAGTCATTCGGCGACTCCCACGCGCGGGGAGAGTCATTTTGGCTCTCCTTAGTGCGTAACTGCATTTTCATTATCTGTACAAAATTTTAGGGTTCTAATGATTTCGATATCGGCGAACCGTCATGTCCCACAAAAAAACTTGCCATTCTTTGGTTTATTCCCTGCGACGAATTATTCAACTTCAAATCTACATGGGAAAATGTACTGAAGGTCATCGTCTCGTCACTCTGTGACTCCGTTACAAGTGAAATTTCGTCCAATACTTTAGTTACAACTTGATTTATAATGGTTTAAGTCAGAGCTTCTCTATCTTTCATCTACATAGGAATCCTTCACAGGAAAATGTTATATCGATGTTCGATAAGATTGATTCAATCTTATCACGATAATCATGCATGGTTTTAAATACTTAACAGCAATTAACTTTTCAATTCGCAATGAAACGCATATCTATGAAATGAATCCTGTATCTTTTATGTACAATTTACCAAGAAGTTATAAGTATTAATGATTAACTGATGAACAAAATTGTTATTTAATTAAAAAGTATACTTCCAAAATCAAATCGAATACACACATGACATGGTTAACTTAGAGGTTGTGGCGTCATGATATCCTCCGACTTTCTTCATGATTGAAGAAAAATATGATAGAAGTATTAATTATTCAACAATAGCATCTTATATATGATAAATAATTGCTTTCAATGTTTTTCAAAGACATACTTCTCTTTTTCCGCGACTTGTCGAAGAGGAACTTTGTATCCACTACTCATTTAACGGAGAATTTCTCTCTGATGGTAAAGGTTTCTCCATGAAGATGGGAAGATAATCTGCCCATCTGTCATATTTTAATAATGTGATGGATGTCAGACTCCAGTCTGCGATCGAGCACCCGAATAAGCTGGGCTAAGAAAGGGTACAATGAGAAGAAGTACTGGAATTAAAAAAAGATTGTACTTTAATATAGTATTATGGGGCGATATAACAAAATTTTGCTTAGTGCTGAGCTGTCCTATGATAGGAAAATTATTTCCCTAGATGGCATTTTTTTGACAATTTTATTAAAACAAAGAATGAGTGTGTTTTTGATTACTCATAACAGTTGTGGACTAAGATTACTATTTGGAGCATTGTAGAGAAACCAAATTAATCTGTTAGGAAAGTTCCAAGTCCAATTTACGAAGAATATTAACCTCAATTGCAATCTATAGTGTTTTTAGTTCATTTATTATTTAGAATTTATATTAAAAGTACTTTTATGCAGAAAAATCTACAGTGTGTGTTAAAAAATATAAAAACATGGTTTAACATACATCTTTATATTACGGTGGATATTACAGTACTCTGCAAACGAGAGAGGAAATACTAAAATATATTTGAATAACTTTGTAACATTGTTATTTTGTAAAATGAAAATATTATTTTATCTTAGACCTTTCAGACTGTCTGTTTTAGGCTACTGAAGATTTTCTCCAAGATTTACATTTACTTCCTTAATTCGAATATGAATGATTTATACACAATGGAAAATTTGAGTGGACTTTTTTTGGCAACCTCAAGTGAATTTGTGCCAGTAACGGAAAATGCCTGTATTTGAATCGTATTATGTTGAGTTATAAAATTTTAAAATGTTTATTTATTTTAAATATCTTTATTTCATAAACGTTTTGATTTGTTTCAGGTACGTGTGCGCGTCTTCTCTCTTCCTGAAAATTGTGGGTATTTTTTTTTGTTTGAAGCAAATTTGCTTTAAAGTATTCTAGAAACTATTAATGTCTTTCAACTTTGTAAATTGTGAGGTCAAAGCTGAAAAAGTGTATTTGATATTTTCTCTCAATCCATTGAAATCACCGCTTTTTTTCATTTTATGCTAAAAGGTGATACTAATTTGTGTTACTTGAATGCTAAAAGGTGGTTGATTTGTGTTACTTGAATTTCAAGCAGAAAGTAATTGATGTTAAATTATTCAGGTAATCGGTACGTTTTTGTAGGTTTGTTTGTGTAGGTGGAAGATGGTCTTGCTGACTCCAAAAGACAAGATCTTCCGCCTTATAACCACATAAATAATTGTTTATAATGCAGGTTGTTTAGATAAGCTTTTATTCTTCTTACGTAAACCTGATTGAGAGTCTCACGTATGGAGACGTAGTGTCCAGCAGTTATGGTCCTGAAGAACTGGGCGTGGAGAGCTTGGCGTCGAGTGACGGTCTCTGCGTCGTGGTTCGTGGATTCCGGGTTGAGCCGCTCCGGGGATGAAGATCCTCGTAGCTGGTTCTTCGTGTAGGAGAATTCTGGACGAATTCGGCTTGTCGCCGAATGTAATATTCGTATTCCGGGTGTGGCCGTACGTGGTTAGTTAAGCTAGTTGCTTGTAAGATCTCAGAATTGAAATTGAGTACAATTCACGAGGTTTGAACTGTCGTATTTGACATTGCACGTAACATGTCTGCTAGCGTGAGCTGAGAACTCGGAAGTGACTGTTATTCGTATCTAAGGATGCCTCCTTATAAATGAAGATAAAAGAAGGTCATTCATATTAGACGTGGTTTGTTCGGATCGACGTAGCAAGTGTCGTCACAAGTACTCATGCACTTGCATAGAAGTCATTCACGTTTCCAAAGAATTCCATTCTTTGTCCGGGCATTGGAATGTGTGCCTTGGAATGTTGTGATGCTGTAGTGAGCAATATTTGTAGGAAGCTGTGTTCCTGTGTCATCAGCAACTATCGTGCGTGCGAGCAGGCTGATGGGGCAAGAGCATTTAACAGGGGAAAGGAGTAGAATGTGGAAAATGTGCATGGTAGGAAGGACACATTTCTCCACACGTTGATTATGAAGAAAAGAAAATAGTTTCAGAATGGCCATGTATTGATTTTTTTTTAATATTAAGAAAAAGCAGTTCAAAATTTCCCCTAACGTGAAAAATGAGGTAATTTACTCTCCGAGGAGAAACAAGGTAGCATTCGCCAATTCCGATCAAAGTTCCAGAGGGTAAGTAAGAGGAAGGGGTCGAGATAGGGATAGAGAGTGAATTTACTCAACCGTGTCAATATTTAGTGCAGATGAAAAATATAACTATATCTTTCATAATAAATCTAAAGAAACTCTAATAAGCGAGTCTTCATCAAACATTTTGTAATGTTGTATTTTAATAGTACTAGGACAGTGGTGTGATGAATACAGGAATTTTACGTTTTATGAATTTACCTTATTGTACTTAACATTTATCTGAATATACAATTATTTATTGTTATTTTTAAAAGCGATATTGAGTTAATTGACCAAACGTTATGGAAGTAATGATACAGTAGAACGCTTCTAGCCGTGGGTCAATTTGAAGAGACGATTCTAGTGGTATCTTTTATTTCTTTTGAAAAATAATTATACCAAATAATTCATTGATTGTGAAGAATGCCGAAGATTGTGAACATTACTCTGTTCCGAGCGTTAAACTTATATCTGAGCGTTGATATAATCAGGAGCGAATTTAAGCATAGGCTACATAGGCGCGCACCAAGGGGCTCGCACCACAAAAAAATCCAACAATCAACTGTTTAATAAAACTATTTCCAATTTGTAAGACACGACATTGGCAGTGCAGACGACCGAAGACCCGCATCGCTTCGTTTCTACACTTTAAATGTTTAAAATTGGAATAGCTAATGTTTGCATATTCTAAAAGAAATGTAGTTGTACCTAATTTGGTGTGCATTTCTAAATATATTTTTAAGAGCGATGTCAATAAAATGTTTGACAACTTTAAAGATTTCCAATTTTATTATTTGTTAAACAATTTTAATATAGTGCAATACAATTTTTTGTTGTAAAAAATCGGAAACTTTTATGTTTATCTTAAGGATTTTAACCAAATACGTGCTTTAAAACGCTATTTTCAAGGTTAATGTTTCAAAACATTTTCGGGGATTTTCCCTTCTCCAACCCTCGTTGACCTGGGCAATATTCCATACACCCTCTCCCCGAGGACCTGTTCCAGAGGTTGAATCTAGAGACCTACAGATCCTAAATCCGGCCCTGAATATAATAGGGAATCATAATTGTCCAGCAAGTACCGTGACTGCCATTCATCGAAGCAAGAACGGAGTTCCTCACTCGACAGGAAACCGCTGCCCGCATTACGTCGACGTGGAAGGAAGCGACGGAAGCCGCAGCGACAGGAAGCAAGTCGTCGTGGGCGCGAGAACTGTCGCACTCTATACTCAAGTCTGAATAAATCTAGAATAGTTTCGAAGCTATGGAGCTTTGTTGCAAGGTCATGCGTTGTTGGCCACCACCAATGTTTCTTCCTAAGTGGCCGAGAGGAGTATCTGCCTGGGCCTGGGATTTTTCATTCGGGGCTCCTTCTCTCATCCTCCTCCTCCTTCCCCAACCCTTTGAGTAAATAAGCGTACGATAATATTTCTATTCTTTTTTTAAAATGCACGATTAGAGCCATGAGGCCTGCTCTGACACCTAACCGTTGGACTTGGGTAAGGGAATTGGGAAGGACAGATGTCCTTTGTTGGTTTGTCGGGAGAGTATGATACCGAACTGACATTTGTGTCGAGTCGGCGAGGGAAATCCCAGCTGAAAACCTCACCTAGTTCGGCCGAGCAGGGTTTGAACCCACACTCAGCGATATCGAGGAAGCGAAGACGCTTCCACTAGACTACCACTGTCGGTACATGTTAATTATTTTAATAATGAATAATTTATTAATAAATTTTCGAAATAATATTTAAATGTTAAAGTTATTTTATATCACACGAACAACTCTTTCTTCAGCTACTGTAATTTAATACTGTTGGTCATAATTTATCAACAATTATTTATTTTAACCATCAACAATGATTTATTGTAGAGGACCCTTTCTCTGAGCCGAAAATGACAAATTAGTTTTATTTTCGTGGAGACAACTATTGAACTTTTATTGATTTCGTATTTTAAGACGTTTAATGTATTTTCTGTAATGTAACTGAAATATTTATGAGGTTCATTGCAAGAGAAGGTTGTGTCTTCACCTCTTAAATGCATTATTATTATTATTATTATTATTATTATTATTTCCATCTTGTTCACGACTTTATGTCGGTTTCTTGTGGTTGGAGAAGTCAGAGACTCGTCTTAACAGCACTTATGTTAATTCTGTTTTGAAGAGAAACATCAAGGTGTTATCATCAAACATGACATGTATGAGAATCACCGAACTAAGAGTGATGTGTTTAGGATAACTGATTTATGCATGAGTTGGAAGTTTTGTGGCTTGAGTTCTTGCAACAATGTGAACAGGTTCTTGGGTTCTACTCCAAGTTTCACAGCATTATTGGGATTACTCTCACTCTGTCATATTTCCTCATGTCCTTAATTTCGAAAGCAAAAGTCAATGTACTTTGTAATTTTATTTTTGTATGATAGTTCCAGATTATTGTTGTTGGTGATGGCGATGTCTATGAGGAGTACTTCTTTCTCTCTTTTTTTCTTTTTTTTTGTGGGGCTTTAGGGCTCGTCAACATCGAGGTCATTAGAGCCCAACTCTTTTTTTCTTGACTACTATATCTGGTCTATTGTGCTCCAACGTTCTGTCTGTTATGATGGTTCTATCCCAATAAATTTCATAATTTTCATTTTCAAGAATGGTGGATGGTACATATTGGTAGTAGTTTACCTTATTTTCCTGTAGTTTGTATTTCAAAGATAATTCCTGATTTTTTCCACTTGATCATGTCTAAATTTGTAATCACATTGTGCTATAGCTTGGCAACCTCCGATGATATGGTGTATTGTTTCAGTTTCCTTTTTGCATCTCGTTCATAAATCCGATTCAACTCCATCTTTCAAGATGTACTTACGGTAATTGTTGGTCTTATCACTTGGTTTTGGATAGCTATAAAGAACTCTTCAGTTTCAGGTTGTGGTTCTCCATGGATTAACCAGTTGTACGACGCTTGTATATTGACAGTATCTCGGCTTACTTCATTTACAAACCTTCGTGCAGGGCATTTCTTTCCAACGAGAAAGCTTGGTTACATCTTCTTCTATGTCAAAGGTCTTTTGTTTATCACTTAATGTTAGGGGAGTGTATTTATTTGATTTGACTATTGCCTTGTAGTACTGTGATTATTCTTGTTTTCAGACGAAATACTATCTTAAGTTGTGAACAATTTTCTTATGTAGGTTAAGTATTAGTCCCCGTCCCCCATCTTTTCTTTTCAGTGTAGTTCTTTCTACAGCTGCTTTTGGATGATGAATTCTGTGTCTTGTCATGGCTACGTTGGTTTTTGTTTGTATATCTTTCATTTCTGTTTGTGTCCATCTCAGGACACTGAAAGTGTATGTTAACAGTGGGACGTCATAAGTGTTCATGACTTTGAATACATTTTTGGCGTTCAATTTAGATTTGAGAATCATGTCAATTCTTTTTAAATATTTCTGCTTAATTTTTTCTTTCATCTCTTTATGTTCTTCTTCTGATGTTTCCTCTTCACACATTGGTTTAATTTCAGGTAGTTGTCCTCCTTCGATTCTAGCTACAATTTGTTCCCCCCTTTTTGTTGTTTGTGTTCTACATTTGTCTGCGCCAAATTTCATTTTTATGTCGTTAGAGAAATTACTTGTAAGTTCAATCAAATGTTTCAGTTGATTTTTTGTGGCTGTAGAGAATTTTACATCATCCATATAGAGTACATGCGATAGTGTGAATTCTAGTTTTTTCCCATCCCTAATTTGTATGCCCGTGTCAGTAGTTCTTAGAATTTTGGGGAGCGGGTTTAGGGCCATGCAGAACCTCAAAGGACTTAATGAGTCCCCTTGTAAATGCCTCTGTTTATTTGGATGTACTTGGTTTCAATTTTTCTTTCATCACTGCATAGTACTATTTTTGTTTTCCATTTGGCCATTGTAGTCCTCAGAAAGTCTCTTAATGTCGGATGGATTTTGTATATTTCTAGAGTCTCTTGCAGCCAGCTATGCGGTACTGAATCATAAGCTTTTTGGAAGTCAATATACGATGTATACAGATTCCTTTTCTGTTTTATTATCTGGTCTGTTACTACCATATCTAAGATCAACTGTTCTTTACTCCCTCTTGATTGTTTTATACACCCTTTTGTTCCATTGCCAGAATTTTATTATTTTCACAACGCTTGTATAATCTGTTGGCTATCACAGATGTAAAAATTTTGTATATGGTTGGGAGACATGTAATCGATCTATATTTGTTGGATCTTTTGTATTGTCATCTTTAGCTTTCAGGTATGTTATTCCAATAGTCATAAACTCTGGCCATAAGGTCATTAGGGTTTCTCAGTGTTTTGCTGAAAGCTTGGGCTAATTGTCTGCGTGTGCAAGTAAAGTATTTGTAGTGGTTGTGAACGTCGTCAATGTCGGCAGCTTTCCAGTTAGGTGCTTTTCTAATGGTCTCCTCAATTTCTTCTACTGTTAGATCTTCGTATTCCATATTTTCTAGTTCTCGATTGTTGTCTTTTTCCTTCTTGATCAAGAGTGCTGTCTCATTATGTGTTACTCCTTCAGACCACATTTTGTCCCAGTAGTTTTCAGTGTCCTCTTTTGTTGGTATTCCATTCCCATTGTTAGTTGCATGATTAAAGCTGTTGTAGAATCAGTTTTCATTGCTTGTGAACTGATTGTTTTGCATTTCTCTTTGTTTTGTTTCTTGGTATCTTTTGAGTCTTTTTTAAAGCTGCCAGTTTTTGTTTTATTGTATTGTAGATTTTATGTATACTTTCGTTTCGCTTATCATATCTTCTTCTTATTGTTTTAGACTTATTTATCAGCATAGCTGGTAAGTACTTCGGAACGCGTGCACTTCCCTTAGGCTGCGTCTCCTAGAGAAATTCTTAGTGCACACTTTCCGGATAATATGAGCCGTCCACAGAATGGCTACTTTTGGACCTCAGGTAGAACTTCCCTGGAATTTTCTGAAGATTGTCTTCTATATATTTGCTCACTGTTTATTATTATTATTATTATTATCATCATCATCATCGTTGAAGGTCCCTCTAAGGGCTCGATTTCTTGACGCTCGAGGCAAACTATTTTCCTCTCCCCTTCTCAGCGGCACTGATCCCTTCGCTCTGTCTTTGGCAACTCTCGGGATTTGCTATGACGTCTTTCATTCGTCCAGGCGGTCGACTCCCTCCTGACGCCACACCACGAACGCTATTTCAGGTTTATTCGGACTATAGTTGCATCAAAATCCAGTCCAGAGACACGCTGAAAGGTAGCGAAATTTGTTCTGGACTGCGTCCTACGAGAACTCCTGTTTGCTTTCTCAATGAAAAATCAATATATTTTAAACAAAGACTGTTTTCAGTCCAAGCGTGAGCTGTTTTGGGTACAATAGCACATGGACGTTTTAAAACTATACCGCAACGCTGAAATACATGGAACAGCGTGTCGATGGAGGTATTAGTTTTCAAGTTGGTAAATTCATCTCCAATAAGTTTCGGGTAAAGAATATCGCGGTTTCGTTAGTAATTTAGTTAAATATATACTGAAAAACACAATATCGTAGTGTCATAGACGTAATGATTGTAGTTGTGGCGTGCTTCGTCCAAAAATATACTCAAAGGTTTTAGTTTAACTTGCATTGAACAATTGTTCGGCCATCTTACGCGAACGATAAAGAAACGCAATGGAATTACTTTGTCGTCATATTGTAGATATCATCTAAATCTTCTCAGCTACGTTTGAAACATTCCATGTAGCCGATGCCCGCTTGAGCTTATATTACGTTTGTCGAAAACGCTCTTACGTTAGTTTTCGCAGGAAATAAAACCAAGTTGTTAGTCGCAGGAAATAAACCAATTTGTTAGTTTGTTGTGTGTATGTAATTTACTTCGTTGTAAATGTCCTTTGGGTTTCTTTGTCTACGAAATTTTTTCGTTAACAATTTGTTTGTGTAGTGTCATTTGTCTACCCACGTCCTATTGAACTTTGTGAATTTCGAGAGCAAAGTTCTTATTTAGGTTAGATTCTAATTAAAGTATCCGCCCTTCGATTCGAATTGTTTGGATAATCTGGAGGTATTTCACGTGGCGTATAAGTTTTAATAATAGAATTATGTTCAACGATTTTGTTCTGCCCATGGTATTTTCTTTTACCATTATATCATAATTTTGCAAATTTAAGGTAACGATTGAAAACGCGAAATTTGTCATAGTCAAACCAGCCCCAAAACTCCTACTTTATAGATGATTATCATTTTCTCTCTCAATGTTTATCATATCTTAAAATTCTTGGATGCGACGACTCCTTGCTGAAATTTCTTCCCAGCCTACTCTTTTTCTTACGAGACCTCCTGTGTCAACCAACTATCTCCCCTGTCATTTCCACTTCTACAATCGCCGCCAGCGGTGCGAATAGAGAAAACGTAGATCGTGATCGACCCACAAACCTCGTGCCTCACACCTTGCACTTAATCATATTCAATTGGTCCTCTATCGCGAATAGTGATGAGTCTGTCATTCGTGCTGCAATAAAGAAATTAAGGATTGGAACGATGTAATTTCGTGAAGTGGTGGTTCCTTTTCTCACGTCTATCTTTTCAACGAAACTAAATATAGGAAGAAGTTCGTATTTACTCACGTTTAGTGTGGTATTGTTACCTCCTTTTCAAGCTTTATATCATCGCGATACAGTATTTTGGGTAGGATGCGATAGATCCTTTGTTAAACACTATGATCATTTCTCAATTTTTTGTTTGTTTTTATTATTTTAGTAATTATCGAAGGAGTTCTTCTGCGCTTTGTTTATTTTACTGTCTCCTTTTTACAAACTTTTATTTACCGACAGCGATGGCCTAGTGGTAGCCTTTCGCTACCTAGATATCGCTGAGCCCTAGATTGTGGGTTCAAACCCTTCTCGGATGAACTAGGTGAGGTTTTCAGCTGGGATTTCTCTCACCGATTCCAGACTATTGTCGGTTCGGTACCATACGTTCCCTGGCAACCCAACATCTCCCTTTCTCGATTCCCTTACCCGTCACGGTTAGGTGGAAGAGCGGGCCAAATGACCCGAACCTCGCCATAATACAATAAATAAATAAATAAATAAAACGTTTCGTGTGTATGTATATATGTATGTGTGTGTACGCTCTCCTTCCGTTTGAAAATGGGTAATAATATTTTGGCTACTTCCGAGTTTCCAATAGAGTTGAAATATTACTGATATGTGTTAAATTTTAATTCTGTTAAATTTTAATTCCTATTGTAACCTAATTATTATCTAAATTCTATTAATTTTTGTAGTTTATTTATTATTATAATTTCAATTATTTTTGTAAATTTAATATTATTGTAATCTAATTAATTTTGTAGTTTATTAATTATTTTAAATTTAAACAATTTTTGTAATATTAATTATTATTGTTATTCGTCTTTTTTCTTATGTGTGTGCATTTTCTATACATGGTTTGGCGGAAGAGCAGAATTTTTATAAATACTTTTATTTTTGTACCCGTTATATCTCTACCCTCATCTAGATCTTTGTTGTCGCGAGGTGTTATTCCTTCCACGTGACAATGGGCTTCATTCTGGGTCTTTCCTGCAGGCGTGTAGATTTTTGTGACTTGGCGTTCAGAGATGGGCATTGGACAATGTCACCGGGGGAAAAAATACGAATTTCTCTGTGTCTTTGAATTATTTTTTGCTTTAAATTTTGGAATTAGTTGATTTTTTCTTAATTATCTAGAGTTCACACTACTGTCCCCGTGTGGTGAACTCTTCTTTACTTCCTGTATTTTTTCCTTGTTTCTATACATCGTTTTTTATGTCATGACTAATACTACCTCTAATTTTAGCCAATTCTTTTAAAAGTATTTTTCACATCCGTTTTCTAAACATTCTTCGTATTTAGAGATAGGCATACTTTTGCGTACGGAATAATACCCATGGGTACTTGCAAGGTTCACTGCTAACTTCACTTTGTTGATTTTGGACTCAATTGCTTCTTAAACATATGATTAATTATTTTATCTTTATTGTAAATATTACTTACTTCACTACTTCGGAAGTACACGTGTCTGCAAATGATGTTTGTAGCTGACATCATTGTACTGAGTAAAAAAATAAATTTCCGTTCCGTAATAGTCCTCAACAAGTACCAGATGTAGCTGTAACTAATGGACGGCAAACGTACCTCATACTCTCGTAGACCTTCTGAAACATACTACTACTTTTTACGAGACCAAGGAATCATTATTCTTTTCTGACTGGTGAGACATACTATGACTTAATTCTCTACTTAATACCTTTATTACGAGTATAGAAACTTTAAACTAGGAGGTTCTCGATTAATATTATCGCTATGGCTTATTTTATATATCGTCTTAACCGAGGATAAGGAATTGTATTATTGTCAATTGCTTTTTTGATGACTATGTGCAATGGTATGTCTGTGACATTGCATAGAAAATAGAAAATAGTTTCGCTAGATCCTTCCATCGCTAGTCGAAAGTTCCTTGACATGACTTCACGATTGTTATTTTGACATATTTCACGGTTACATAAGAAACCAAGTGCTGCGACATGTGTGTCTAATTAGAAGTTATTTTGCACATACCACACATTTTGACTTATATATTTTCCCGTAAGCATATTCCCCCACATTATTCACGGGCTTCCTGTTTTAGGAGATTGATAAAACATTTAGAATTAACTACCACATACCTTGAACAACGGGACCGTTTCACATAAAGTTTTTGATATATCAAAATTTTTCAAGTTATTTCAGTAAGATTTAAATATTTAATTAGTGTGGAATTTGTCCAAAATATTATTTTAAACTATATCACAATTTGCACGGTAATCACTTGAGAGGTCACATTATTTCATACTATAATCATCATATCCCTAATCTGAAAGTAATCTCTTTACGTTTTACCTTCATCACTAATATGTAGATAAATATTTTGATTTTCTATGAAATGTTTCTGGCAAATTTGTCGTAGATTCTCTATTCATTAAAGGGAGGTCTCTTTTTCAATGTTGGGTAAGGAATGAAGTTGTTTTCTGGCTGTTATGGTGTCGGAAGTGGAAGCTAATGTCTATATTGCTGGGTTTTCAAGTGTTGTTGTATTACCTATAGATGTACTAAACCCTGATGAAGACAACGTTCGTTGTTGAAAAGTTGGCGTAATATTGAAAAAAATAATTCTGGTCAAAACACAATATTTTCGTGTTCGCATTTTTTGTTTCGCTCGCGTTGCTATAAGTCCTTCTTCCTGTAATATATGACTTTTGTCGTTTTTATCCATGTCAAACGCGTCTTAATAATTGTAAAATATTTTGTGATTCAGAATGGAATCTAGCGGCGCCGATTGCTTTTGTAGTTGAATCAGTTTGTTCAGTCATGGTTCTTAGCCACAAGGCATGCTCTGAGGCACGTTGATACGCTTGTTGCCTGCTCAATGAAATGCGGAATGTAATAAAATCGTTTTGTTTTCGTGATTTCATGGTTCGGATGATCATATCAACGTTTTTACTGTAATCGATCCATTTCGAGAGACTATTTCTGATGTTCCTTTGAGAAGATTCTTTGAAACTGTTATTTTATGTGTAAATACGTTCTATATTATGTGCTTAGCTTGTTTAAGCGTCTGTCTTCTAAGGCCAGAGGATTGGAGTCACCCGTCGTTTGAGTTGTTATAGATTGAGAAGTGTCCATCACTATAGGAACATTTTAAATCTTATATATACTAAATTCTGATAAAAACCTACTTTGAAGATATTTTCGTTTAAATTATATATTAATGAACAATAATTATTGTGATGGTATACAATAATTTTAGTATTGTAAAGTACATCAACTGTATATCGTCTTTATTTCGTATTTGAGCTCCTGTAGAATTACCGTAAAAGAAAATGGAGCAACGAGACCCGAGATATTACTAAAAGAATGAATGATTAAATAACAAACCACTTAGTTTTCCAGAGTACAGCAGAAGTTTCCAATTAAATATAAAGGGAATATTTTTCTTGTATGAATGAATATTTAAATATAATCCGTGTTTGAGAGAGGTACGATGAGTTCTTTGCCTACAGTCAGCATATTCTCCACCATGAAACGATAAAAGCGATAAACGATAAAATAGGGTACCTGTTGCAAAGAAATGCCATACGTAACTTGTTAAGGAGTAAGTGATAGTCTTTAATTTATCGCCATTAGACGTGCAAATAGTTTTGAGAATTCTGTTTCGTCTAAGAAATATATGGTTCATGGTGAAATTTCCCCAAAGGATTATTCGAACACTGAACAGGTACCGAAAACCTTCAGAAAATGAATTTTTTGTAGAAATAGATGATTTACTTCCGACCCCACGGTTAAATTTACCTCTTGAATCCGAAATACACGGACAAAAAATAATATGATGTAGACCAATTAAAGAAAAAAATGGAGGAAATAGTTACAAATTGTTAAACGTCAGTGCGTAAAAAATTATTGAAAACTGTCATTTGTTAAATTAATGTCGGATTTCAAAACATTCCAGATTATAGAAGGCCGGACTAAAGAGGTTTTACTGTATTTTAATGAATTTTTATGCAGTAATAATCCAACACTATCTACATGCAAAAAAACAACAACAATTACATAAAAGGATACGCAAGAAAACAATATCGTGAGAATATTCTTTATGATCGTGTTTTCGTGCTTACCCTTGAATTTCAGGGACATAAATTCCCATACCTCTCACACAAAGCGTAAGCGAAAAGCAGCTCAAGTCCGCCTACACGAGCTATAGTCGAGAGAGTGACCCCATTGTGTCGCATGCAGTGTCGCGTCGTACGTCGAGTTCATGGGTTTGTCCTCCATCCCTCCCGCCCTCGCGCGCGCGCGGGCACGTGTCCTGATGGCTCCGACTCCGCCCCCGCCGCTGCCACCATCGAAGCCGCCACCTGCGCCGGAAGTGCCAGCGACGACGGCGCCTGCTGGCATCGCCACCTGTTCGTTCCCTTCCTCCACGTACCTTCCTACGCATAGGACAAGGCTTTGCGAGTACGAGAATGGAAGAAATGAGGGACGAACGCAGCGTAGTCGCCAAATATTTATTGTTTTATTTACGTTTACAGTCATGTCCACATCATAAGACATTACATGACTTAATCAAAATAATGCATAATGAATTCCTGTTAATTTTCTATTCTATCGTAATTTCATCCCTTCTTTAATTCCCCAAATTTCATCTACATAGGTTTTGAAAATTTTTAACTTCTCTTCCGTCGGTATTAATTTGAAATAATCCGTTGTTCCAAATACATCTTTGTCTTTAATTTCGCTACAAATCTTGCTCGTTCTTTACTATAAAATTCACAATCCCACACAATGTGCTCCATGGTTTCTCGGTCTCCGCCATAAATGCATTTGTCATAATCTCTGATTTCAAATTTATAAAAATAGGTTTTCGTATCTCCTAACATTATTTCTGCCCTACGAGGTGTTGGTAGAAACCGTGTTCTTCTTTACAAAATGAACATCTGGCAGAAATTTATAGAGATCCCTTCCTTTTGACGATTGTTCCCATCGAACCTGCCAAGACTCCAAAAGCAAATTCATAATGTATAAGTTCTTGACAATTTGGTGTATATTCAAATAATGAAATGGACACGTCGAGGTTTTGCCTTTATACAAAAGCAGCAGTCGCCAACCTTCTGGGTTTAATTCATCGTCGTAAATTCCGCTGACTACGAACTGATTTTTAGTAAAGATGAATACATATGTCAAATAATAACCACTATTCAGAAAATTGTTTAACGAAAACTTGCAAAACTAGAGTCGCAAAATCGTGTTCAAATACATTTATTATACAACTTAAATTTAAAAATGACTCGCAGTTTTAAAACACCATCATTCATGAATTACTGTTTAAATGACAATTTTTAATGTAAATATAATTGCAATATTTATGAAACGTTCAGTTCTTTTCAATGTTATCTATTCTATGTGCTTCATGAGCGCTTGGCACGCTCAAACCTTAAACATATTTCATGGTTGAAGGATTCAGAAGGTAAAAACATTCGGAAGCTATTCTTCCTAATAATCTTGGTGCTCTCCATGTTAAGAAACAAAAAGAAAATACTGCCCGGTACTGGAACTTTTTCAACGTGTAGGCTATCAATGGAGCGGAAGAGGAAGGATGCCATACGTTGCGGTTGAATTTTCCTTGAGGCCGATGATGCTTCTAGAGGCGAATGCAGGATTTGCGGGAAAACATGAGTATTTTCTAATTTTTTACACCTTTTTATTAGGGATATGCAAATTTCGATTCTCCAGACCTCTCGATATTACAATATTGCGGTTCTCAGTATTTCTCGACTATCACACTCGATTCGATTCAAAGTCCAAGAGTATAACAATAATTAATATTATTGTAGTTACATTTTATGTATTTAAAGCAATTTTTAACTACTTATGTTCTTGAAATTTAACTCGACGATGGCATCAGATGTTCTGTTAGACTTACTATTGTCGAATACTTACTACACCGAATCGGTAATCCGACAAACGGCCAGAACTAAAGTAGGATCGATGGGAATAGGAAATAAAAAATGCGCTAGGTTCTTGGCTACTTTTATTTCGGACTTAAACACTCTAAATTGAAGTTAAAGTTTGATAGAAATCTACAAAAAAAAGGAATTTGACATGACTTAGACATTCATAATAAAAAGCAAATTGTTACTGGCTGAGTGAATATGTTTTTGACCCAATAATAAAAATTTTGTTTGGTAGGTAAATATACAAATGGAATATATAAATTACTTTAGGGAACAATAATTGAGTTTACAGTCGAGAATCGAAGCAGAGTATATGGAATCAAGATCGGAATCGAAAATGTTCGGGATATGTTCATCGTTCATTGTAATAAATCAAATTTTTTTTAAAAAAATAGGGGTCATCCACAAAATACGTTCACCAAAATGAGCAATTTTTGATCCCCCTTCCCCTCTTTGTAACATGCTGTCACCAAAGACGACCCCCCCCCCTAGTGAACGTCTCAAATTTATCAAGTAGCCCCCTGGTTTTGATAAAAAAATAAAGATACAATATTTTTGTAATTTTTTGAAAAAAATATTATAATTAAACATTAATTTGTTAACGGTGATTTAAAAAATGCAATATTTTATATGTTTAACATTTCTTGTATTATAATATTTGAGTATTGTAATTTTCTTGATCTTGAATGGCAATATAATAATATTAAACTCCATAAACGAACAAATCTTTGTAACTCAAATATAAATTAATATATTTAATATTAATTAATTACGGTAATATTTTATAGATATTTTTTTGGGGGGGGGCCTGGGGAAGGAGGGGGGCTTACAATAAAGACTTCATTGTATCCTTACTTCCACTTTATCTGCCCACTTGTTTTATCTGCGACGAATAAAATGTGCGTGAATAAATTGTATTGACATTATTCTCGTCTACACTCATAATTAAATTGAAATTATTGAACCGATCTTTTTGTGGAGAATTATTTATTTTTATACTCCACAACGTTTGAGCAGTGTTCAAACACATTTGTTTATATGTTCAAACACATGCGTTCACCTGACGACGACAACAATCTATTGCTGAAACGTGGAATGTACTAATAAATAATTGTCAACAAAAAAGTGTTATCTATTTTAATTCTCTATAAGGAATATATTTAATAATTTCATTTTTATATAAATGGTTTTTAGAGTTATGTTAAATGTGGCGCAATCGTCTTATAATCGTGCTGAAACGTAACACTACAAACGGCTTCAAGTAGTTGCCAGTTCCTGTTCTTGAAACATGTCAATTAATATAAGAAGAGACGCAACCAGAGTAAGTTGGTTGACTTAACTATTAACTGGAAATGAATGGTTGGCCAATATTTCCATTACATTTTGTTGGGTCAGCATCTCTCTTGAAGATGTCTCTGCCAGTCAAAGATTGATCAAAAGAAACTTTTTAGTTTTGAGTTATTTTCAAAATGAACAAGAAAAAAAGTTGTCAAATGACTAAAATGTAACTCAGAATACTAGACAAGTGCTCATAAAGAAAACAAAAAGTGTGTATACCGAAGATTGAAATATGCCTTCTGCTTCGAAATTTTCCTTTGACGATAAAATTTATTGATAGCTTTCAATGCCGACTCCTATCACTTGATCATGTGAAGTTTACTTTTCTTTTTGTTATTTTCATATGGATATTAAATACTAAAATTATTGTTACGTAGTCACTTATCATAGGAGGGTCATTGCCATTGTTATATGCAAGTAGTGACGTGATAATATTTGGTGAGTTGATAAAAGATGTGGTTGCTAGCAGTAGGTAGCTAGAAAGAAAGGTTGTTGATTTAGAGGAGAAACGATTTGAATTGTAAAGTGAACGGCCATTAGTCTCCGTACTAAAAGTATGACCTGATAAAATTCAGGATATTAGCCATGTTAATGACCTGATGAACTCAAGGAGAGAACTCTTTGAAATATTGTATTATAAATATGCAGAATATACAAGCATTGAATTATTTAGAAGCCGTTCGGTGAAGGGAATAAGGTTGATCGTAAATGATTTCATGATTTAATGTAAAGCTATTGTACTTAAACAAATACGCTCGCTTTGGATTTTTATTTATTTATTCTGCTGGATTATGTGCTGTCGATTTATGGAATCGTTAATGTTCTTTCCTTTCAATTATAATAGCTAGTATTCAGTTTTTAATACATGGAAGAGATATTTGTGGTTACTGCATTGAGAAAGGTCGGAGATTTATGAATAATGTGGGCTTGTCACTTTCACGTGTTACACTTCGGAACTATATTTATTCCTAAGGTGAGGCGTATTTATAGCAGCTTAAATCCTGCTCCAGCTCAACCCAAACTTGGCTGTCAAGGTCTGTTTCCATAGCCTTGCTTCTGGATATTCTGAATCTTCTCTGAATTTGAACACTCAGTTATTCGAGCTGAATTCTTACCTGAAGGTGGTACCTCTTATTTACTCTTTGAAATTGCTTTTGAGCTTAAATGGAATGGTTACGGGGTGGAGATATTTGCATATTAGATGCAATTTCGGAGGAAAAGCAAGTTTTTTAAAGTACCGCAAAAATATTTGACTTTTCAATTATTTTCTGTAGAAGTGTATGGTTGGTGTTCCTTGTTATTTCAAAATAACATTCATAGTTGGATGAAATCGACATTAATTGAATTATTTGGTCTGTAGTTTGAAAGAGTAGTAGGTCTGCGTTTGTTAATGAATGAAATTTCTTTGTTTTGCCTTAGCATCACATTTAATAATCTCAGAATATACTTTCATCAGCATTATCATCATCATCATCATCATCAGTGAGTCTCTCAATGAATCAGAGAGTGATGACGGCCATGCCTTCGAAAGCACATTCTGAGACTATTAAAAGTGTTGCCATGGCAAAAAAGGAAATTTCGTTCATTTATTTAGTAATGGCAACAATGTTTCAACTTCATATTCGTGTGCGTCTTCCTGAGTACTCATATCTTCGCTCACTCGCGGCTCACTACCCATGACCCGGGTAAATTTAGGAATTTGTATTCAAATAATCCTCCATCAATACATATTTTTTGTACTCGATTATTTGGAGCCTAATTTAAAATACATGCTTGATTGCAGCATGGAAATACATGGAGTTTTTTGGTAGAAGACAGCGATTAGCACATGGAACTTTTACTTTCATATTTATTTGTTGAATTTACTTTTCACATATGAATTACAATTATGATATCAAAAGTATTGTAATTGTGGAAATTTTGTTAGCGATATTTTCACGAATTTTTTCTATTTTTTCAACTACATACCTATTAGTCACCTACATACCTAACTAGGGCTCTAATGACCTTGCCGTTGACGAACCCTAAAACCGCAACAAAAATAAAAAAGAAGAAGAAGAAGCTGGTTTCCTGCTTCAGGCGTGTAGATTTAGGTCTCATGAGGTCTTGTGATACAATGTTTATTTTACTTAATAATCGTACAGAGAAATCCATGTATTTCAGTTCAAGACTATCAAAATTAGAAATCATTTTGTATTGCTTCATTACCCCGTATTTTACACCCATTCGATCCCCAAGAGACTTCGAAATATATCATAAAGAGTTTTGATGGATCATGCATACGTAAGTTTTTAAGGGTTGGAACAGGACGTACTTAGGTTAAAGAAATAATAATAATAATTTTTATAAATGTGGATCGTTGTTTTATTACGAATGGTGTTCATTTTTTGTATGAGGCGATCTCTGCTCCGCTGCTGTTAACGTCAGGTTGCTTGTGATATTGGTAATCGTTGCTGCCAAAAATCGGACAATTTTCTAGTAGTTGTTAAAACATTTTGAGAATGTGTTGAAATTATCTTCGATAATGGTAATTGCCTTCTATTTTAATGTACCTAATTTTAGCTGCGCTAATCGCTTGTCTCGGTATAAAAGAAATATTTGATCACGTGAGATTTTTCGTGTATAAGCACATGTACGATCGCGTTGTTTTATACTGTGCATTAAACACTGTGTTAATCTGGAGTGGCTTGTAAATCGTGCGTAAAATATTGAATCCTTCCTTTTTTTAATGCTCAACTGAATGTGTTTTTAACTGCTTCCATTGACTTTAAAACTTGAACGGTGTCATAAACTAATCACTATCGATCGTCGTCATCCCTTTAACTCGATGTACTGCTCGAAACTCAACTCTTTGAGTCGTGTTTCATTGAGGACATCATCGAGGAAATGAGAATTAACGTATCACGTTGTTGAATAATTATATTATAAGGAAGTATAATTGTGCCTGTTTGATCAACAGGATATTCTAGCAATTCTACAATTTTATTTCCTAATCTTAGTTTTAATTTATTATAATTTAGTTGTATAATCCTATGTTGTATTTGTATCAGAACTTTTTAGTAGCCGCCCTGATATGTACTTGTGTCAAGATCCTCTGATTACTATCAATCTTGAAAAATCTTTCAATAGTTCAAGAACCTTCCTATGTTTCTGAATAGGAATAGAACGCCAGTGCTCTTTTTCTCAATGTTTGACATGAATTTGTATTTCACTTTTTAAATTTATACATTGTGTATTATAATAATTGTTTGTTGTATGATCTTGCAGAATCGTATTATATTTTCGCCATCGACCATGGCAGTAATGACTAATGATAGTTTCATCTTTGACATATACTCGGATATAATACTTTCATGTCTTTTATAACAATAGCTTTATATATGACTAATATACTACGACAATTAATGTCCATTATGTAATGACATTGAATAAATAACATTTCGAGACTTATGAGCTTTAACGAAGAAACTTTTTATCACGAAATATATGGTGTTCGTCCGTTAAACATCGTAAGTCTTGAATTATTTATTTAATTTGGCTAAAATACTGTAATACAGTAGCGTGTTGTGTTCAAAATACTCTCCGAGGCGGACAAAGCAGTTCCTCTTATCCCACACACTCCATTCCACATGTTCGTGCTTCTGTTCCATTGTAAACGAGAGGGAACAATATCCCGAGGCTTGTGGCGGATCCAGTGGAACGTATCGTGACGCTCTCGGTGGCTGACGCACATGTTGATCATTATCTGCAAACACTTTTAGATTACTACTTTTTCTAAAGGCAGGTTTCTCACGTAGTTAGTTTGTCAGGATTCTCACACTTGGAAAAATGGAGCGTGTAGAACATAATTTTCCAGTATTCGTTTTGTTATTAATTCTTTTTCAAATCAATATGTGTATTGCGTGAACAATGAATATATCTGGTTTGCTTTTTAGCGTAGTTCTATGATAAAATTCTGTCCGTATTGGTTTCTTTTGCCTTTTCGCGGTGACAAACTAAGATGAAAACACTTTTGTCAAACCCAGTACTTGAAACCAGAATATCTGCCTCGCATCTAATGTAACTACACGGTTGACAACAATGAGCGCATAAACAAGGATAATTTTGTTTTAAAAGAAGGAAAAGAAAAGGGGGAAAAATAAAGGTCGGGGTCTTTGACAGAAATGAAACTTATCCAGTATGTTAACAACTATATTGTATGTTGTATTACATAAGACGATGGACAAAATGCAGGTTGGAAACTCGTGTAAGTGTATTTTAGGATAAAAAAGTTACTTCAAAGGTCGGAAAAGTTGATTAATTAACTAAGTATTACTTAATTTTATTTTCGAAATGAAAAGAGTGTTTTGTCAGTTTTGCATGGTGTGGGTAAGCGTTTTAAATTATCGTAAACACAAAATCTTGCACGTAGTTTTATATACGAATTTTGGAGCATATTGTAGTTTGGAAGAGCTGACTCACGCACACTTTGCCTCACTCGCTTCTCCAGCAAAGAAATTTCATTTCAACTTAATTTTTCTCTGGAATTATATAGGAAAAAATGTAAGCATGGAAATTTCACGACGATGAGAGTTATGCTTGAAAATTTGACTTATATTAAGCAAATACATTAAATTGTCAAAATCACAGTAAATTGTCTCTCTGCTAATCTATCATGTCTATGCATTTTCAGGGAATTTTATGTTTAAAAGTTTCGCTGTTTTGCGCTGCAATTCTTTCCCGCTACAAAATTAAAAAAAATACTTTGTGTCAAAGAATGGATTAACTTTGAAGCTAGTTAGAATTCCGTGTACATGTATTTTGTGTGGGTTGAATCTTTTCAGTGTGGAAATACCGTGGCAACAAATTTCCCTGCATTGGCGAAATGGATACATTCGGGGTTTGTGTGGCATCATGTCAAAACGCATATAAATCATTACGACCATTTTAATGGAAGGGTACAGCAAACTCCAACTCGCTTACATAGTGTCAGTTTGTTTTATAGACGTGATTTTGATTCCCGTGATTAGTTCAAAGAATGTCATATAAGCTAGACTTTCACTACCTAAAAAATTCTGAAAAAGTATTGTAAATGGTACTATTGAATCAATAGTTTTTTTCGACATTCGGCGTGATAAATGAAAATTAGTTCATTTATTCTCACAAAAATGCTTGCTCTCTGGTTTAGTTTTTTTTGTTTCCTCTTACTTAACTATTTTTTGTTTATATTAATATTCAAATTTATTTCTCGTCAATCTGAGTCATTTAATTCATCCTATATTTATTACAATATAATATATTTCAGTTCATTAAGGGAAATGTATGCAGTGGAAAAATCTTTCATAGTATGAATTTCGTTAACATTTAAGTACTAAAGTCAATCAGTTTTACATTTATCGTGTAAAAGACTAATATTTTAATATAAAATTTTTTGGAACTATTTCTAAAAGTCTTTATTATCTCAGAAGAGCTCGTGATAATACTATAGGTTATTATGTGATGAAGTGTACAGTTTACTGCTTTTTGTGGATAATAAGTATTTTGAACTTCTTTTTTTGGCGTTTCTTTTACGACCCCAGTGCACTGAGTCAAATATGTGGAGGACATGAAGTAACAGTGGAAATCACCTTTAGGTGAATTAAATTTGTTAGTTTTAAGACAGTTTGTGTAAAAAGTGTTTAAAATTTTGGGAACCTAAGAGACTAATATTTTTGCTTTATGAAATTAAGTATTAGCTGAAGAGGTGTCTTTAAAATTCAATTTGGAGAATATATTGAACACAATTTTTAATTTACCCGAAAAATTGTAAGGAGTGAGCCCGAATATTTGAGTGCGTCATTCTAGTAGTCCTAGTTTATTTCATTCTAAAATTGACCGTATTTTTACAGTTTAGTGGTTTATCACAATTTTGAAAGTGGAAGAACGTCGTGATCCGTCCGTCAGCTGTGTAGTGTCAGCATCATCACTTCTGCGGTTCCGCTGAGCGGTAGAGTGTGGGTTCAAACCCTGCTCTGCCGAATTAGGTGAGGTTTTCAGCTGGGGTTTCCCTCACCTGCTCCAGACAAAAGCCGGTTCGGTACCATACGTTCCCCGACAACACATCTTTCCTTCCCAATTAGAGCAGGCCTCATGGCCTGAACCTCGCCAAACACATAAAACGGAATTGTATATTCTGGATTGTTGACATACCCTGAAGAGCTAACATGAGTCATCTCACGCCTTGCAATTTTTAATGTTTACAGTGACACAAATTTGTCTATTCTTTGTCTCGTTCTTCTCTTCCACTGTTGCAGATATTGCTAGTAAACTAGCCTAAGACCAGTTATTAAGGAGTTTTTTTCCACCAAGTGAAACTTCTTACATGCATGGAAATAATCGTGTATTAATTTGTCAGTTTTGGATGTTACTGGAAGGCGCGTAACAATAGTTAATCGAATAATATACATAGGTCAATTTTTCGTACTTTTATTCTTATAAATTTCATAATTATTGTTATGTATTTCACGATATATCCCGTATTTCAGAAAATTAATGGGAATGCAGCGTTTTACGTGAAATACTTGTTGGAATATCCTCCAAATATGATTAAGTATTACGTTTGTGTCTCGTGTAGTAATGCAGGATGCTAGGACACGCGAACACCCTGCACCGCCTGTAAAGAAGCTTCCCTTCTATATTCAAATTGAGTTCCAAATTTCATTGTAGTATTTGTAAATGGAAATTGTAGCGTGCTTTTGAAGCTTATCTACATGGAGAGACAGGAGTTAGCAATTGGGTGATAGTTCATTGTTAGTAGGTGGGCCGGTTAGCTGGGTTTACCAACAACTCGGCCCGAATGAATGTTCTCTACTCTGAGAAAACACTATGGATGTGAGTACCGTAAGATTGGGTGTGAGTTCCTATTTTTCGACGGAAAACATTTCTCCAAACATTAAAATATGCCACCCCAACAAAGTTAGGATTCTAAATGAGATGCCACATCTAAAGGTTTGGAGAAATTCTTTCCTTCCCCTGAATTTGGGTCTCAAAACCAGTCCTCCCAGTGCACTTTATACCTTAACTCGAAACAAATGGTGCAGCATGTATTATTCTCTTCGCTTCTTTTTGGTTCGTCATTGTAGGTTTTAAAATTTCATCCCAAACTGTATTTTAGTCTTAAATTTTACAATATTAAAAATGAAAGCTCTGTAATATTAGTACCTATTTTAGTGGTGTAAGGGAGCGGTTGCCAACTGGTAGTTCGCGAGAGTGGTCTGCAGAAAAATCTAAACATTAATTTCAATTTTTTATCTTGTGTTGAAGAAACTACTTTACTATGGCCTACACGTTTCATTTCTTCGAATTATTTTTAGAAACTGGAGAAAATGGAAACATTTCACTCATGTAATTGATGTCCTGTCAGGTGTTATTTATTTATCGTTTCGCGTACGACACTTGGATATAGATGATACATTAGACAAACTAATCAAATACATTTGAACAGATACATTTAGTATGGGATTACTACATTAATAATAATAAGAGCGATTAACTGGCAACAAAGTTAATAATAATAATAATAACAATGTAAACTGAACAATAAACGCAATTCTTAAATATGTCTAAGCCATCCTGCCAGGAAATTGCAGCATCCTTCGCTTCGTAAAAGTCCGATTTTGGCCCTGGTGTTACGCTCACTGGCAATATGGTCAATTGTCTGGCGAGGGGTCCACAGTCACACTGAGGGCTTGAGATCTTGTCCCATTTGTAGAAGAGGTTCTGACAAACTCCATGTGAGGTACGGATCCTGTTCAGGACTTTCCACCGTTGGCGAGGAAGCTCGAAACCATGGGGTCATGAGCTGTCAGGTGTTAAAAAAGATCCACATCCTGGCAAAGTACACCTCTTAAGAGCTTTGGCATAGATATGAAAAGAAGTTTGGTTAAAGGAGTATATGGAATTCGTTATAAATTAAAACAAAATCATATGTGTATTTTGTCTCATCAAATGGGTGCATATTAAAGAAATAGAATTTCTTTGGCCATTAATTGACAGTTGTATTTATCTTTAAAAAAATCATGTACTGTTTCGCGGAATTAAAAAGAAGTGGTCAGTCAGGTCCAAAACATGGACGACCTCTATTGAACGGGTTAATCACTAAACACGTGCCATGAGTACTTGCCTCTCTGCAATGGACACTGACGTTCGCTCCCGGCTGTTACGTATCTTTCACCTCTCATCCCCTGGAGGGTGAGTGCGCGTGGCAGAAGCAGCTAGCGATGCGGCGCAACGTGCGAACGTGACGTACATGTCGCTTTACATCCCTCCCCCCCTGTCCGTCGCTCTTTTTTTAGCTGAGCGTCTTTTTTTCTGTGCGAAAATTCCCGCGTTTTCGGAAGGCCGTTTCGCTGCTGGTAGAGGATGACGTAGGAGGGCAGGAAAAACGTCAAGCTGTCGCGGTTGAAATAACTGGAGGTGAAGAGTCTGAGGGGGGAAAAGTTCAGTCTTTTTGTGGGATCAGGTCACGTGCTACATAGTAGATTTTATTTTCAGATTTTTCTAGTGGGATATAATACGCAGCAGTGATTTATAAAGTAGTCTTACTGTTTTGATTTACAGGAACGAGCGTATTTTTTAAATTTACAACACACTCGGTTCAGATTTTGTCCGGCATGTTCGTTTTCTATATGTTACGTATGTTTGGTACAAGGATTTACCATCCAGGTGGATGTTCATATATGATTTCTCCCACTCCATGCAGTAACTGTATTTTGTATACATCATCTCACATTTCCTATTTTTGGATGTAAGTTGGTCTAATATAAAAAAATGCATTCCAACAAAGAAGTTGTTTCCGAAGAGCACATGATAACGAACTTCTTCCTCATGCTGTAGGGATGTGTTTAATTCAGAATATAGGGAAGCCATCACTGTTACATTGTATTCGAACCGTGGGAGCTTAACCACGTTAGCCTTTCGAACTTCGGCTAATTTGATTTTGCTCGCTATTCGCACTAACTGCAATATTACTGGATTCGCCTAAGACCAAAACTGGAGGAGCATCCTATGCGACAAACTGGTATTATTCACAAAAGTTGACGTTATGTATATTTGTAGTTTATGTTTATAGTTCTTTATTGAAACGTAGAAACAACGAAACACTCCACGAAAAGCTATTCCCTTCTATCGATCTAAAATTGCGCCCCATGTGAAATTTTTGCAAGAGTAGCAAATGTCTGAGAATTGATGTTGGCAGCAGTGTCTACGGATGAGGTAACGGAGATGTTGACAGTGATAAAAAACCGACGGAAATGCCGTGGAGGGTTGCGGAAGTGATAATGAAAGGTATCTTGGGTATTATGATAATGGCCGTTGACTCCCACGGCAGAAATATTACTGTGCTTCTTCATTATGACACCTAACATTGTAGACAGTAGTGAATACATAATGATGGTAATATTGATGACGTTGGTGAATCCACATGATGGTACGTAAAATAATTTACTAACCGAAATCTGTTTCCATTCCAATGTGTTTTAATATGTGATTTTAAATTTGTATGGACATACTAAGAGTACGTATCCTTTTTCAAAAATAAATCATGAGGTTCTTAAATTTTTAATAAAGCATGAGATAAGAAAAGGGGGCTTACATCTAGTAAGTACGTGTTTGGCGAACACGGGGCCCCGAGCTGAGTCTGGCATTACTTCCACTTACTTGTGCAAGGCTCCCTCCTTTCTCTTTCCTGACCTCCCTTCGTCACGTCTTGTTCTTTTCGATCCCGACGCTATTAGAGTTAGGGTATCTTTCATTTTCCTCTTCTTCTTTCTTCTTTTTCTTCTCTTTCTTCTCATGCTTTTCCCCGCAGGGGACTCAGTTTCGACTGAGTATGGGCTTGGCGAACCCGCGGCCCCGAGCTGGGGACTGGTACTGCGCCACCAGTCGTCGCACACCGTAAGTTTTGGGCATGCTTCAGCGACCACCCTTGGCGCGATGGTGGAAAGTTGCGTGCTTTAAAGGACGGAGATCTTGCCTTTATTGGCCGGATTGCGAGGAAGGATTAAACCTCTATTAAAAAAACCCTCAACCTCAAGGTGTGTTACGCGCCGATGAGGTGAATGGGTGTTGAGGAAAAACACTCTCTAGCGGACAACCTCTGGGGTAACTGCCGCACCTCAGTTAAGCAAGGCTTAGTGGCGTGGAGCGGGGGCTCCACGTCACCGGACATTTATTTCCTCCGAACTCGTGGGACAAAATGAATTATTCCTGTTTTTCCTTGCCTTGCGGAGTGGCCGAGCTGCAGGGTAAGTATTACGCCTCAGGATCTTCGAAGCGGCCGAGGGTTCACAGCCCTCCCACTTCAGAAATCACTAAGGAAAAGTTACAGAGCATTCCGTATGAGAATGTTTTTCTAATTATGTCACGAATCAACGGAACCTACGAAAAGATACCACCTTTTTATATATTTAAAGGCCTAGAAGGTCTCACGGGTACGTTAAAAAGTATTAAAAGCACTTAATCGCAGCATGGGGGTCGTAAGTTGCAGGGACATAATGGAAATGGCAACTGACGAACTTGTTGCAGAATGGGAGGCTGAGCATGTAGTTGAGGTCAGTCAAATCATGAGGAAGGTAAATGGAGAAGACCATTTCCTTCATCGTGACATTTGACTGTCTTAAGCTATCGAAAGATCTGAAGGCTGGATGGCTGAACCTGCCGGTCCGTCCCTTTATTCCGAATCCTCTGCGCTGTTTCAAGTGTCAGAGGTTTGGACACACGACAACATCGTGTAAGGGACGTGATACCTGTGTAAAGTGCAGAAAGGAGGCACACGAAACCGGCGTCACATGCCCAGGGCCTGCAAAGTGCATTAATTGCACAGGCAGCCACCCGGTATAGAGCAGGGAGTATGTAGCCTTTCTCGAAGAAAAGAAAGTGCAGGAAATTAAAACTACAGAGAAGATCCCGTACGGTGAAGCGCGGAAGAAATACAGGGCTTTACACCCTGTATTTTCTACCAGTTACTCCACCGCAGCCAAGACTCCTGTAATAAAGAAGAGCGTATCCGTTCAAGCCGATTTCACTGACGTGTCTACGACAACGAGAACAACAACGTCCACTAAAGTATGGGATTCAATCCGAAAGATATCTGGAAGGTATTCTCGAGTCCCAATATCTGGACTCAATTATCAGGGTCGGGTTCTCTACAGCAAACTGCGATCCTGATTTCGCGAGAAAAAGGGAAGTAGCAGAGAGCGCATCTTTTGACTTTCGTTCCACCAACTGGGAACCTTACAACTCTTCCTTCTCTATGTGGGAACTTGAGTCAGCTCTAGTAACAGTCCACGATACTTCTCCTGGCCCTGATTCAATTCATTATGAAATGCTGAGACAACTCAGTCTCGTCGAAAGAATACCTTCTGGATATCTTTAATCTTTCATGGTCCGAGGGAGCATTTCCTAATTTCTGAAAGGAAACTACGCTTATCCCTTTACTAAAACCAGGTAAGGACAAAATGAACATTAGTAGTTATCGAAGCATTGCCTTGACAAATTGTGTTGGTAAAACTCTGGAGAGAATTATCAACCGACGTCTCGTCTGGTATCTTGAACGGCATGACTTGCTGAGTCGATCTCAGTGTGGTTTCCGGAAGCTCCATTCCACCCTGGACAACTTACTTCTCCGGGAATCAGCAATTCAAGATGCTTTCTTCCGAAGACAACATCTCATCGGAATATTCTTTGACATCGAGAAGGCTTACGATACTACTTGGCGTCATGGCATTTTACAACAACTCTATGCCTGGGGATTTAGAGGACGTCTTCCTCTGATGCTCATGTCCTTTTTGGATCAACGTTCCTTCCGCTATAGAATTGGAAGAGACACTTCGGATCTCCTTCTTCAAGAGAACGGTGTTCCTCAGGGCTCAGTCTTGAGTGTCACCTTATTTGCAGTGGCCATAAACAGCATAACGTCTGCTGTAAAGAGTCGTGTTTTACACTCTTTTTGTCGATGACTTTGCTATCTTTTCTTCATCACAGAGTGTCAAAGGTGCGGAGTGACAAATCCAACTCGTCCTCAATAGATTATACCACTGGTCGAAAACGACAGGTTTTCGTTTCTCTGCTGAGAAAACACGCTGTGTTCTTTTCAGTAGGAGACCAAGCCTTCTGGCAGAACCTCACCTCGCCCTGGGGAACAACGTTCTCAAATTCTATCCTTTTGTGAAATTCTTAGGTCTAATCTTTGATCAGAGACTGAATTGGATTGAACATCTGACAGACCTAAGAGCAAGAACATTAAAGTCTCTGAATTTATTGAAGTACCTGAGTAGCAGGGAATGAGGCGCTGATCGCTCCTCCTTGCACCAGTTTTATCGAACATTCAGAAGATCTCGGCTCGATTATGGCTGCGTTGTATATAGCTCTGCTCGTGCAAGCTATTTAAAGAAGTTGGATAGTGTCCACCATGCAGGAATTCGACTAGTTACGGGAGCATACCGCACTAGTCCCATTCCGAGTTTGTATGCCGAGAGTGGCGAACCATCTCTTCCTCCGGCGGCAACTCCTCATGCTTCGACACTTTTGCCACGTGCTAACTTTACTCGACAATCTGGTGCACAACGCGGTGTTTCATCCTTCCTCTTCTTCCATCCGTTTCTACAACAATAGACTAAGAGCAACCAAATATTTTGGATATCGCTCCAAACAAATTTTAGAAACCTTAAATATACGCACACCTAATGTTTTACACCAAGGTTTTAGTAAGTCTCCTCCTTGGGCTTTGCGCAAGCTGAAGATTATTTTCGACCTTCTGCGTCATTACAAGAAGAACACTCCAGCTTTGATGTTGAGGGCATACTTTCACCTAATCCTCGACAAACACCGGGTCCATTTCCCTCTGTATACCGACGGGTCGAAGCAAGCTGATGGTGTCGGCTGCTCCGTGGCGTTTCCCCGTGAGACCTATGGCTACCGTCTAGGCGACCTATGCAGTGTTTACACCGCTGAGTGCTACGCCATATTGAGAGCATTGCGATCAACAAAGTGCTCCCGCGGATCACATTTCCTGATTTGTTCTGATTCGCTAAGTGCCCTTCAAGCAATCCAGAATATGTATCCGGCTGATAAGTTGATCCAGAACATCCAGGATGTGCTTCTCTCACTGCAAAGTGATGGAAAGAACATAATGTTTTGCTGGATTCCCGGGCACGGGGGTATCAGAGGAAATGAGGAAGCAGACGTTTTCGCGAAGTCGGCATGCCTTGAGACTCGCGTGGATTTCTCCACGATTCCAAAACGAGATCTCATAAAATCCATGAAGTTGAGGATTCTGATTGAATAGAACAATGAGTGGTTAGCTGTTGAAAGGAATAAGCTCCGACATATCAAATCCTCTGTTAAGTCATGGAGCAGTTCCTGTAGGCCAGCCCGGCGCGACGAGGTCTTGCTAACCCACCTGCGCATAGAACATTGTCCTCTCACTTATCGGTATCTCTTACTACTTGATGATGAACCCGTTTGTGAGGAGTGTAGCTGTTCTCTGACAGTGTGTCACCTACTAACTGATTGCAGAAGATTCTCAAGTATACGGAGACAAATTGGTCTGGCTGCAGATTTACCAACAATTCTTGGAAATGAAACAGTTAATGTTAATAAAGTATTGAATTGTATGAGTAGATCGGGGCTGCCCCCACAAGTTCTCGGGAGGGTTTAAAAATTTGCATTCCCTTTTCATCTTTACTGTCTACTTTGTTTTCATCGTTCGTTTCTGTAATTCGAAAGTATAATATTTAAAAATTGTTTTCCTTTTTTGTTAAATGTATTGGTATTCTGTTTTCTTTTCTTTTCTTTCATCTTTCTATTTAGATATTTGTTGATTTCAGGAGGGTTTTTTAGTGGGTATGGTCGAGATATTCGACGAGTCCCACACACGGGGAAGAGTCACTACGGCTCTTCTCTGAGTTGCGAAACTGCATTTTTCTCTACCTGCATGGGCTCTAATGACCTCGGTGTTGACGAGCCCTAAAGCCTCAACAACAAAAAAAGAAGAAGAAAAAGAAGAAGAAGAGAGTTAGTTGACTGAAAAAGAATTCCTACTGTGAAATTTAGCGCAAGTCCTTCACCATAATTTAATTATAATGCATTACTCCTCATAATTAGTGTATTTACTCATTAATCCTTAATTTATAATTACTCGTTTAGCTCTGTGAGTTTCCTTTTTTTTTGCGATTTATCCTTCTGGGTTGTTATATGATGAAAAAGCTGATTTCATTTTACACATCAAGAAACATATCAGTTGTAAAAATCTTTCGACGTTTAACTCAAACTGCTAATGACTCTTAAAATATGAATTTGATTTATATGGTAAACTTCTTCAGATCGTATTCTAATACACTTCTATGTGACGATTCTTGACGAAAAGAGAATTTTGTATTTTTACGTCCATTATCGCATTGACTTAACCCGGATTTTAAAAAATTGTACATAAACGTTATTGAAATGTATATTTAAACTGCAAATTTTTTATTCACTACAAAAAGATGTATGATCTTTGGTTTTCTCATTGATGGTTGGTTATAAAATATCTAAATTGTTCTCGTAAGAAAGCTCTCTGTTCCATATAATGTTAATATTTATACAGTTATTAGCAGAATTGATTCAATATGGATTTATGTATTTCGATAATTTGTACACAACCGTAATTGTCACTTTTGTTTTACGTGCATTAAAGAATCAGTCTTCCATTATATACATTTATTTTTGCCAACACTTACGTTCAAGATAGCACTGGCAGAAGGCAACGCCAGTTATTTCTTCTCTGACCACGAATCTCCAGATGATAGCGGGATTTCGATTGTTTATTCGTGATGGAATGTGTACCAGAAGATTGCACTGCAGAGATTTGATTAATAAAACTGTTTGCCTTAAAGGTTTATTTATTAAGTCGACGAATTGTGTATCATTACAGAAGCAATAATTCAGTAGCGTGTAACCAACACCAGAGCTGTGAATTTTTATTTTTGTTGAAAATTATAACCGACTACAGTTTTTTTAAGTTTAATTAAAAATCCCCGAGGTGTGTAGGATTAAAATCGGCTACAAATTTCATGTTGATTGCTGTGAAATGGAAGCTCGTGTGGACTAGGATGAAACCTCAACTGAATTTTAGTTACAAGCGCGAATCATCTTTGTATTTCAATTTCAATAGGGCGCTTTATTTACAAAAAAATATTATTTATGTAGAAATGTGTGGCGAGGCCTCTTGTTGCCTGTACGCCTTTAAAATGCCCCTTAAGTAGAGCCGTGGGCTGTGCATACAATACCCTGGTATTCACTCTCATTGAATGGATAGTTGCAGTTTTAACTTTTGGAAATCTTTGTTTTGAACTTAAAATGATTGTAATTTTATTTACTTGTGATTTTTATCGTAATATTATTATTATTATTTTTATTATTTTCTTAGCGTTCTTTAGTGCATCTTTAATATTGTTTTATTTAGTTGCAGCATACTTAAAAGATATTTTACAACTACCGATTAAATGAGCACCGTTGGGAACCATGGGAAACCAACGGTCAGGACAGGAATATATACAATTAATACAAACATATTTACAAAAGATACTTAAAAAAGAGAAATAAATTATGATGTAAAATATATCAGTTTTGTCATAGTAATAAAGATTAAAATAAAATTCAATTATTTACAATATTAAAAAAAACAACAACATATAATTGACGTAATGCCTTGGAATGTGTTCTCAACATGTCTCCGCCTGAAACAAAAGAAAAAGGCGAAGCGGCGGAATCACGGTTAATTTGAATTAGTGGTTTCAGCGCATATTACTCTTTCTCTCATGTCCCTCACATAGCTTAGGAACTGACCCAGGGACTGCACTACAGATACTCTATTGTCCCTCATTATCGCAATGGCTAAAGCTACGTTAATGTGATAATTTTGGAATGCACCAACTTGGATAAAAGTTCGTTTTTGATCTGTTTTCGGGCATGTTAGTAAAATGTGAATCCAATCTTCATTCT
>NNCF01126744.1:2414134-2428847 GCA_002313205.1 Laupala kohalensis | reverse complement strand
CCCCCCCCCCCGCAAAGTGGGCAAATAGAGTCTCAATCCCCCCTCAGTTTTCTTAATTTCCACCCTCCTACGCGGAAATTGAAATTGAAAATTGAAAAATCTTTGTATATCTTGCTCAACACTTCATTGGATTTTCACCACTTTTCCTGAGTATATTTTCCCCAGAATGTTGCCAAGATTCGTTTAGCATTTTCCCACAACATTTTACTAAAATAAACCTGGAACTTATGGTATGTGCAACTTAAATCAACCTTGTCCCCAATCTTGGTTAGATTTAGTAACATCTCTCTATCTCTCTGCCTGGTTCTCTTACTCAGTGTAGTTTATTCTGTAAGCTTCCATCGTNATTTTTTGTTTTTCCCCCCCCCCCCCCAACTCTCCCTTATCTGCGTAGCTTCTTCGCCCCATTTTTGACCCCAACTCATTCGAACCGGACATGTTGGTAGGTGAAATTAGTTATTTCTAGTAGGGGAAACCAGTTTCAAGTAGTTCCTAACACATGCAGTATCTCTATTACGAAATTTCTCTTAGTTCCGTGCGACGAAGTTCTTTATTTTGCTTGTTCGGAATGTCTTGGTTGAAGTTAAGTGGAATGCGAAATGGATTCTAAACGCTCACGCTTCGTCAATCGGTTTTAAGCACCCTTTACCTTTTTAAGGATAATGGACAATCTGATACGCTTGCTCTAGACGATCAAGAGTCTTGCGGATGGCCATCTACTAAGGACTTCTTCGTCCTGAATAATAGTGGCTGATTACAGGCTAATCAGAGCATCTTCATGACTCGAAGCGTGACGGTAATATTGCAGTGTACACGTTTTTTAACAATCCTTTCATAGATCTAGCGAAAAAAATGCATTCTGAGAACAGCATCAGTTACATCACTGTTTCGTCTAAGTTTACTGTAACTCTTATCGATTGCACTATTTTTGTCTATATGTGTTTGACAATTCTTCGACTTTGTAGCTGTTTTGTGCTGTGTCGGAAGGTTGGCTGTATCATGATTAATACATTTGGCTAGTCTTTGGTGTCGCGAGGTTTTGCTAGTTCTAGCTTTGGATGAACTACACAATAGATAATATTACATGGGCAAGTTTATCGTAGTAATAATATTACTGCAAACGCAATTACTCGGTGGCAGAATTGAGGAATCAAATCAAATGTAACTATTGTAAAAATGAACAATAAATACTATGGAATTACGACAACTATGTCTAGAATATTGCTAGCAAAAATATTTATTGTATTATAATATTCTGTTAATATAAGATGTAAAATATTAAAATATAAAAGGAATCAACTTTTATTAAGCTTTTATTAGCTTCACTTGTTACTCTGTTTGATTGTTAACAAATTGTGCAATTCGATTTACACCCACTTCCAAGTTTCCGATCAGTTTTTACAGATGCGTAATTTGTAATTGAAATGAAGGAAGTAAGTAGGAAGAGAAAGTAAAAAAAGAAATCATTAAATTCTATTGTATACGAATTTGGAACCCCTTAACACACTCCCTTTTTCTCTCATTTACCATTTCCTACTGAGCACAAAACGGAGGAATTATGTGGTACAAAACGATATCTTGAAGTGTAAACAATAATGGTATCTTAAGGATGTTTGTAAACTATCACACATGAGTGGCTAAATAACTTAGAGAATTAACGTTTTTTGAAGTTTGTCCCCACTATTATGACAAGTATTTTAACATTAATTACTGTCTTTAAAACCGCAGTTCGCGAATCATTTTTGTCATTTTCTTTCTAATCTTCCCCCTGTACCTTAGCCATTCGGCTGTTATCAGGATTGTAATCTCTTTGTTCCATTTGTTCGTTTCATATTCCTTTTACTTTCTCATATACGTAGTGTATAGAAATTATAGTAATCGTGAAAAAATTCGAAAACGAGATTTTGCGAAAATATCCGTTTTGGTGACCCCTGTTTCCGAAAAGGACGTCTGTCCGTCTGTGCGCAGCACTCCTGACCAAATGGTAATTTTTTTCTTTCATTTTTCGTATTTAGGGTAGAATTTTCTTCTAACATATGCACGTACTTTCAATTTTCTTTTTACTTGAACATCACATGGGCACTTCACATGAAGGTCAAAGTATATTTTTGAGTATTTTTCAAAAACTGGTCCAACGATTTTGCTTAAATTTCTGTATGTAAAGTGGAATTAGTATGCATTACATCCGCATTAGAGGTATTTCGCTTGAGAGTTTGGTATAGACGCAGTAAAATAATTTCTATCTGCTACATTTATGCATTTGTTTACTGTTTCAAGAAACTTGAACAATATTTAGCAGTGTAAATGGACCAAGCAGACGTAGAATACGCTGTTAGTAAACTGAAATTAAAGATATGATAAAATACATAGGAGGACAGAAAACTCACTGCAAATACGAAAATACATAAATTTCTGTCTACAACAAAATTACATTTACACAACACTTTTACGATATTTATAAGACCGGTATGTCGCTATTTGTTTTGAAATATTGTTCTGAATGTTTATTTTACTCTCAAATTTCAAATATAAGACAGTAATAAGTTCATCTAGCGACATTGAACATGAACAGAGCACTGGAAGACAACCAAAATACAGAGGACCACGCCAGAAATGACCCTTTCACTATAGAATTTTTTTTCACTTTTTGCTTCAGACGGAGAAGCGTATACGAGAAAGTATGTGCAATGGTTGTGCACCACTAGTTTAATACTCGCTACATGATGAATAAATTGGTTGTCATCATGTAACTACTCCATTACCTCTCATAAATCATCTTTTTAACCTTGATCGTCAACTTCCTCTATTTCTACACACGACATGTAGATGCGTAATCGCGAGCGTGTCTCGTGCCCTCATGTGAAAGCGCTGCTTGGAGCGTGTCTGAGGGCGCGCGTCCGCTGGCCCGTCCGTCCGGGCAGCAACCGCCACTCCGACTGCGCTGGGCCGCGACCCGGTGACGAAGCCACGGAGTCAGTCGGCAACGGCGCCCAAAATAAGCCCCGTGTCCCGAGGGCGATGCCTCTGGCACAATTTCCCGTAGCGGCGCGGGTTGCCCCCTCTCAACTCCAGCCACTCCAGCCACTCCAGCCAGCTCCTCCATCCCAGAGAGTGCAGGAACGCGTTCCGGTCGATAGTCGCGCTATTTGTCATGCGGTTGAGGGACTCGCGTTATTTCAGACGTTTCGTTCATCATGTACCTTGGCCGTGACGACACTTGATGATAAAAGGCGTTTTAGGTTTTGAAGATTGCTTTATCTACTGTTATCGAGAGACAGATTATGCCGAGGTTTATTTGATCATCAGAGCTCAGTAGTTGTTTTGCCCTCATGTGTGACAGTTCTCTTAGGTGACAGTCGGTCGTCTCAAATCGGCTTCATTGTAAAACTATATATGTGAGAAGAGATTAGAAGTTACAATGCATTCAAAGTAAGTTCAAAAATGTGTTCAGTTTCAGAAAACACGTTCAGCAAGTGTTCTGAATGTATTAGAGCACATCTTCAAATATATTTATGGGAATACATTTTTACTTGCATTAAGTTATGTCTGTTTTCTATGTGGTTCATTGTGACCCTTTATCTTTCTACAAAACAGACATTTCATTTTTCATTCTTCAATATGTGGTTTATTTATTAAAGAATGCGTTATATTTTCATTAATTGATATACTAGCTGAGTTCCCGCGACTTCATTCACTACAGGTTTTGAATTTTGTGCGTGTATAATCGTTGTTGAATCCCCATCGATATCTATTGAAAATGTTGTCGTATTTTATTGTCAAACATTTATGGAACACCCCACGCATGATTTACAAAACAAATGAAGAAACAGGAAAATGAAAACAATATGTTCCCCAAGAATCTACTCGAAGCTCATTCATTGCTATTTTCATAATTTTTATAAAATTAGCTAATATTTCGGTACAGAGTACAAATAAACTTCTTTCAGTGCTTACTCCAACCATATGTGTGTTTCTTCTATTTGCGGGTGCAAAAGGTTTTTCGCTTTCCGATACCCAGCATTCAATTTATTTACCCGTACCCAGATTCTCTTATATATATAGTATTATCGTACAAAGTTTCACTGTTTTTTTTGTTTATACGTAAGTCATTTACTTTCAAAGTCCACGGCATATTTTCAATTTTTTGGAATTTTAGTACCTTTCTGTGAAAAAATGATACACATTTTTTCAACATGTACACTTTTTCCATTCGATTGAATACAGTTTAAAAAACATTCCCATCACTTAATTATGTTACATTCTGTCTTACTAACAAATTGTAACCGTTTTTATCGTGATATTTATTCTCTTTATTTTAACATAAAGTCGTGTGTAAAACTTACAAGAAAATATTTTATTTCAAATAATAATAATAATAATAAACTTTTATTTCGTGGTTAGGCTCAAGCCATCAGGCACGCCTTACCACCGTTAAAAAAAACATGATAATAAAACATAAATAACAATACATACATAAATAACAATACATACATAAATAACAATACATACATAAGTAACAATACATACATTAATTTATTCATAAACAAAAATTACACCACGAAGAGGGAGGACTAGAAAATTGCTCTACTCTGGGGTTCAAACTAGGAATCATCCCGGTATTAATCTTAAGCAATTGAGGAAATCCCAGAAAGAAACCTCAATTAGGTTGACAATATGGTTGTTACATATGTCGAATTAGTGAAAGCATACTATAGGATTCGATATCATTAAAAATTACTTGCTAATTGCATAACGATGTATACCGCTCGTAGATATGTTATCAGAAGTATCATTTTCGAATATAGACTCATCAACGTTATCATTACCATATTGATCGTAAGCTGTAGTGTTGTCACTATCTGATTTTGCTTTTTTGGATGACATTTTACGTGCGTTCGAAGCTGTTTGAAATTCTTTTGTGTTGCTTCGTAGAATTTAGAATTTTTAAATAAGTTATATTATTGTATTCATTAGTTGCAAATTACGAAGTTCCTGAAGAAATTTACATTTGTCATCATTGCGAATACTTCAATGTGACAAAAACTGTAGGATTTGTTTCAATGTTAAGAGTTCAATTATTGAAATATTTTCGAAATTGATATGTTGTGAATTTTTTGCATTGTGGTACATACAGTGAGAAGTATTTGAGTAAATGTTCTCTGAAATTAAATGCACTACCTCGTTCCAATTTATAATACTAAATTACTTGATATCATCGTCCAACATGAGTGGTTGTCTATTCTATTGTAAATCTTTAAACGTACTTAAGAGTTAACTCATATCGATTAGAGATTAATAATGGTAATTTATTATTTTTATTTACCTTGAAACGAAAAAGTGGATTACAATTGCGCATTCCATTTTTTTACTATACCGGAGGAATTGGAACTATGTTAGAGTGACTGCAAAATCTTCACACAGGTCCACTTCCCTTATATTATTTTTAGAAATTAACTTTTTGTAAGTATCATTTCTTCCTTCGTCGTGTGTAACCAAAATGCCGAAAATAGGTGTCATTACAAGGATACGTTTTTCTTCTTCTGACGAATCGTAATCTTACATTTTAACCGTGTACTATTAATTTTAAATTATTGTTACGCTAAAGAAGTAAAGGTTATATTAGAGTGAAGGTCATGTTTGAGGTACAAATTTTCTCATCAATATTAACAACTCAATGCTAACGACTTTTATTTACTCATTTTTTCGTTATTTCCCTAAAAATGGAAAATTAGGATACATGTTTCACCCCTTTCAAAGAGATTTTGTATAGAATATTTTCAATTCCTATATTGACTATAACGTTTATTTCTAATTTTCAGTTTCTACTGTCATATATTGTTCCAAGAAGTTTTGTTCGTTAATGTATTCCACTATTCAAAATGAACAACAACGAAAAAGAAAACGTGTGAATAAAGTTCTTTAAAAGTAAACCAATTACCACTGTCCACTTCTGAAACTGAAACCTTATTTTCTTAATTTTGCCACGAAACCCCTTCTTTTCTACAGAATTTCGGTTTTCGAAATATATTCATGGAATCACCGGTGTGTTTTTGAATTTGTTTACTAATACTGAACACACACACCACACTGCACCATGTATACGATCCCCAAAGCAGAACATCGAGCGACGGTGCGAGATTGTCGCAGAACGAAAATGAGGGCTGTAGAAAGATATCGTACAGAAGGAACGTTTTTCGCGGGGCTTAAACGGAAATGTCGTGTATACCCTGGCACGAGGACGGTCTCGTCGAGGTCCTTCATTTTGCGCTCCATGCGTTGCGATCAAAAACCCCTACGTTAGCGAAGCGTCGAGTTCCTACCAAGCCTGTTTTCTAACGTTTTCAAAAATGGACCTCCTGCTGGTTACAAAGGAAACAGATAATTTTTTGAAACTGGCTCTGTGTACGAAATATGAGACTCAGTTCTACAACCACTTCAAACCAGTCTCAAAAAGTATATTAATGTCCGAGGCTGTAACATCCAAGGTTATAAAGAGAATCCAAGAATATTTGAACGCATCCTTGCCATGTTTCAAATTATATGAAAATGTAAAGCAAAATTATAGGTTTTGGATTAAAGACATTTAAATTCATATCTACATTTTTTAAAGTATTTTATTGAAACTAGAGTATTTACTAAACTAAAAAAACATAATTGATCATGTGTAAATTGCTTACTTATTCACCTATAAAACCTCTATGATTAATTTTTTTTACTAAAATACCTGCGCCTGCAAAAAGTTTTTCGTCTAAGCACAAACTGTCGCAGAAAAAAAATTCTGCTTTGGAGTATACAATAAAGTAAAACACCGTTCCAACCCGCTCATTCACTCAGTGCATCAGAAAGAAACCCTCCCGTGGAAATGGTCGGGATAGATCACGAGATGGGCACTAGGTGGCAACGAAGTTTTATTTATGGAGCCCCGCCAAAACGAGTTTCCGTGGAAGCCCCTGGCGGCTCTTTAGCTAGTCTCTCATGTGTTAGAGGCAAAGGAGACGGGGTGGTGGAGGCAACGGCGAAGAGGGAGAGAAGATACAAACGGGAGAGATGGGAATGATTCATGATGCGATGGTGTGATGACGCTGATAATAATAACTATGCATTTCAAGATCTAAGATTAAGAGGCGCGATAACAAAATACATGACATAAAAAGAGAACCTAAACAATGTCAAGTACGAGAAATAAATAAATAGAAGAATTTCCGGGTAATGACCAAGAGTCCAGAAACCGATTAACTAAATAAATAAAAATAATGCATCTTTATTATCTGATAAAATAATTGTTTTACTTACTTAAGCTTCATACATTACTTTTGCGGCAATATAGATAATAGTAACTGCTCATTTTGGTAGACTTACTCCAAACTCAAATGTTTCTAAATGAAACTAAGATTAATGCCTATACCCTCAACCTTAATGAGTACGACTGTCAAATGTTTCCTTTAAATCCGTTCTGTAGTTTATGCGCGAAACTTGGTCGAAGCTCTTGCAAGAGTGTCCGTTATGGCCATATTTCAAGACAAGAGCCCTTAACATTATCCATATTCGTTATATGATTGAAGACAAGTGGACGTAGGCAAGGATAAGCAATCCGGTAAACCTAGAGACCGTAGCAGCAAACTACTGATAAGGAAGGTACTGAAGTCTTTTTATGTTTGTCTACAAAAAAAGTCTTCATTATTTAGTATTCTGTCGTGAGTATTGAAATTGCACACACGTATTGAAATTGTTGGTGTGTAACTTCAATGACCTCTTCGTTCTGTGGGATAATGTTGATTTTCAATGAACGAACTTCGATTAATAAAATATCATGGGTGAAGTTTCTCGGGGGTGAATAAATAAGACGAAACTTTCGAGAATTAATTTGTCGTAATGTGTAACAACACTGAAAACTAAAAGAAAGAGAGAAAGAAAGATAGAGAGAAAGGGAGTGAGAGAGAAAAAGAAGATTTCATTCATACAATGGCCTTCATGATAATGCAACTCTGAGAGTGAATGAAAAGGACATAAACTACTGGAAAAAAAGGGTTCATAATACTATTGACATGTGGCCGCTTCGATGAAGCGAGTGAATGAGAGTGGGAGAATTTATGGGTCCGGGGTTCGTAAATGAAAATATCTACATTAAAGATTGGATAATATGTTTTCCCCTTCATAACGTTACACTTTGTAAGTCCTTATAACATTTCAATAAAATTCATGTTTAAATAATTCAGTTCAGTCGTCACCTCCTCCTTGTAAATATGTACAATATATCCCGTATATAACGTTGCTTTTGCATGTACTATATATTTTTACATTTTCCATTTAAAGTAATTACATATTGCCAATCAATAAATCAGACAATAATTGTTGACAAATATAATGACAATAAATCACACAATTACATGTTGACAAATAAGTAATTGTAAAATCTATCGTTATTGATTTTTCGTTGTTAGTATTTTAAATATGTATTACATTATGTAAATTAGAACTAACGATCACGTAGTTGTTTTATGAATCAAATACACAATTTTATTGATGTCACTGCTTATAACGTTATCCCTCATAACATTTCTGCTGCTTGGTCCCTTGAAAAACGTCTTAACTGGGTTTTACTGTAGTTTGGAAAGGGAGGAGTATTTTAAGTCGAATTTGGAGATGTATTTACTGCTGGTGTAATATAATACAAAGTCTGAGATATCAATTAAAAATGAAATTTCATGGACGTGATAAATGTGTGGAATAAGCCCTACGTAGTTCCCCAAAGTCCATGATTGACCATTTTAATGCAATCATTCATTCGAGATTAAACCATTCTTGTAACTGCTTGCTGGTTATTTGACTGTATTTTCGTATAGTTGATGTTATTTTCCTATAGTTGATGGGTTGGTGGATTCGCTTTTGTTTTCTATATAACCACTGCCTTGGGCTTACGAAAGTGGAGAGAGAAGAGGGGATTTGTGCAGTGACTTTGAGGATGTGGGAATGGCCGTGACGCATACTGACAAGCCCCTGGGATGGATTTCGATGTGCATGGAATAATACTGTGTTAAGTGCTATTTATTGCTTTTGATCCTGAGGAACAGTCACTCAGTGCAGTTGAGACTTTGGCGCTGGAAGATGTGTAAAGCGAACGTTTTATACTCAGTAGAATGGGGTATTCAGACTTGCCTGTTAATACAGGACACTTTGTTCATAAAACAAAATTCATGTGTAAAATTTATACCATTCAGATTATATATCTGTGCTCTACGTGTTCTACATTATATATGCGTGAAAAGTCCAAAATTGGTCGAACCGAACCAATGCAGTAACCACGTATTAAAATACTAATTTACGTTTGTATATAAGAAGATGAGTCTAATTTCTTTTCTAAACGACGATATTCATTGGTGTTCGTGGGGGAAAACCCTGATTGTATAAAGTGTGTTGTTGAAAGCTTGAAATGGGTTTATCGATCTATAATATAGAGCCAATTCATGTTTTCATATTCCAGAACTACTTCGAAACACCTAGTATTTTAATGAAACTTGATACCTATGTTTCTCTTGTCACCTAAGAATAGGACTAGCGTCATACGAACCTTGACCTACATCATTCCCTTGTGACAAAACCAGCGAGAGACCGTTTTCTTTGTCCCTATCTATTATCTAACATCTTGTATGGGAGTGATAAATACTGAGCAAATACTTTTTCATTTACATGGTATCTGTTTGTTGTAGATAACCGTACTTTAGAGTTTATATACGTAATTCAGGATTACGTGTTCTATATTTTATTAGGGAAGACTTAGAAACGCATAACAAATATGTGCGATGGTGTTGCGTTACTTTTTTAATTATTTCTTAGCATTCGGGAATGTAAAACCATCATACGTCATGATATATTTTCCTTTGATTAATGAATGTAATTGTTGGGATGATAACTTTAGAATGTGTTGGTTCTAATATTCCGTAAACAGAAGTTGTTGCTGATACGTCTACCTTCATAATAGTTTGGTGTTGCCATGAACATTTGCATTATTTAGTATTCATCTTAAACGAATGATTTCAATGACATTTGGTACACGTATAGTTATTGTTTAATAAGACTTAAAGGCAGGATAACCCGTTATAGCAGTTGGCTTAACTGACAATGTTTGTGATTTGCTACGTACATCGAATTTTATCCATAAGATATAAGGTACTAATGTATGCATGACATGTATATACGACGCGGAAAACCAGGGAGCGAAAATTCATTGCTTGAATATAAATGTGGTAGGTACCTTAACACTTTTATGCAGCAATAAATTACATTCGTATTAAATGTGTAGATATGTTACAACTTCAATTTTTCATGCGAGAACTTTATTTACTTGTTTGTTATTTTGCGAAATGGAATATAACGTTGAAAAGAGACAATTTTTGTGTGTTAAGCCTGGCAGAAATAAAACGTAGAATACAGAACGAGGGAAATGAAAATTAACTCTCTAAAAAGTGCTACGACCGTTAGGGAGAAAAGTAATTTAGAGTTGGTTTATGCAGAAAAATACATATGCCACATTTTTGCTTGGTAAAAAGGTTCTCTTATTAAACGGCCAATGATATGCGCCCTGCTGTAATTACTTATGAAATCAGCCCTCTGGGAATACTCTCTGCTGCTCGATGTTCGTGATTCTACAAGAGATGTGAAGCTCATCGATATTCTCTTGCTGAACGGGTTCGTCTGTCTTTGTAAAGCCAGCGTTTTCCATCAGCTCGTAAAATTGAGGTGTTGTGAAACGGTGTATTCGTGCGCTTCAATAGCGGGTGAAGCAGGCGTCCACTGCAATTCAGTTTCCCGCCCGCGCCGCTCATCTGTTGCCTTGCTGTCGATACGAACTCCGCCCTCATAGTAATCACTCACACTTCCCCTCTTTATCCCACTTCCCATGTCTTTTCTCCAGCTTACATATCACTGGAAGTTCAGGCTGTCCGATTGGTGCTGCATCATACAATAGAAACTTGATGTTTTAGCAGACATGCTGCAGACTTCTGCAGAAGGGTCTTGGTGTATGGTTACATTCGAAGTTACGTAGGACGTGCAACCATCAAACAAAGAGAATAATCTTCCGAAAACGACTGGCGAATGAACACCCGAAACGTTCAGTTTCCATTCTACGATACGGCAACTACCAGACAGTCACGAACTTCATGAGACCAGTCACAGAAACGTTCAAGAATATCTTATCATTACTAGTATTGAACGTATTGTCGCAGTCTCACCTTGTTGTAAGATGTATTTGTTACCCCTTCCCTATGTATTTTTGGGAGCTTTCAGTTACTTGTTACTCTAGGTACTCAATTGTACGAGTATATTTGTTTTATATTTCAGGGGCTGTAGTATTATTTGAAGGTTTATTCAATATAAAGAATGTTGTTTAAATTGTCTAAAACTTCTTTTTTCATCTAGGATACTTGAATGTTCCAACATGAGAATATTGTAAATGACGTGGAAAAGTTGTATTCTCATTGTTTTTTTAAACTATTGTCTAAATTTGTTCCGAAAGTTGATTTGTTCAGGAATTTTTGCCTTCCAGATATGTGATGGATGTTCCTACCTTGCCGTAGCACCACACATCTCTAGGTTGGTCCCCAATTTCAATATTTGTGAGTACGCGTGAAAGCAGCTCTAAAATACTCCCGAGCTAATGTAAATTAGGGCTTCTCGTTAGTTGTTAAATTTATCTTGAATTTCCTTCTTCGATTAATGACTTCTCTTAAACATGCAGTGCAGTAAATAGTCCTATATTTGAATCACAAAATTAATTAGAGTGGTATTAAATCCAGGTAGCGGCCTCTTCTCTGTACTTACAAATAGTGTCGCCTACGCGTCTCTAAGATTGGTCCTTTGGATCACCCATAATGTTCGGTTTTCATACTCCTGCGCCTCTCCATAGGTCAAAGTCTTTTCGTGTGAGGTTTGTCTCTATTTCTGCGACTTTAGTCCATTTCTATTTTACTGTGATCTGTCTTATCTAATGTAAGAAACAATATTATTTATTTATGTAACTTTTTACATAACTCTTTCATTTACTATCTTTACTTTTCCTTTACGATCTCAACGTCCATCCATTGTGACTGCACCACTTAAACGCAATATACTATCTAGACGATGTCTTTTAGTCCTTTAATACTCTGTATACCCTCTACATATTTTCTTATTATACACAAAATCTTACTAACTTACTAATATCCATGGATAATGTATGTTTAGTTTACTTATAATTATAAAATAACTCGTCATTGACATTCGAAGACTCTTCCCCAAAAATCTTCCATTTCTATCGAACGAAGTCTTTCTTTTTCTTTCTTCCTCAATTTCGTCAGTTACTCTTATTACCTGTACATCCGTCGCCGTCGCATATGAATAAAATATTTTGATGCTTTGGACTGAACCCAATCTTAATGAAGCGCAGAAAGAATAATTTATACCCGTAAATATTAGATTAAACCGGACGTACATAAATAAAATGAAGTGATGCCAGAATATTAATAAATACCTCGAAGTTACTCTTTTAATGAAGCAATTTTTAACTCTGCGATGTTTGTGCACCTGAGGAAGACACAAAGCGGCGTCGAAACGTTGTGTGACGATGAATTAAAAACAAATTTTTAATGTGTCTGTGAATTGGATTGGATTTGTATCATATTGTATATTGAGATATAGCATAAATATTGACGTAAATCATAAACACCTTGGAGAGTATTTACATAAATTCTTGTGAATTTAGAATATTCATGTTTGTGAGGAGTGGTTGTGTGTTATGTACGTAACGATGCAGAGCGGTTCATTTTCTTTTTCCTGAACCATGAAATAGACAGCCAACGTGCTAACTCCTCCACCTATGCATTCGTTCCTCGGACCATGTCTCTTGCCAAATTCTGAAAATAAACGTGAAGCGCGTAAATTGAGTTCTCGGTGGATGGCGTCGCAGTATGGGTTGTGCTGCGTCCTCCGGCCTACGCGTAACAACCAAGCGTGCTTTCGAGCGGCGTGTTTCCATCGTCAGGTGGGCGCTGGAGCAGGGTCGACGGACGCACGACGGAGCAGCGCGTGAGTGCAGACTGAGTACTTAATAAAAAGAGAACCACCAGTCGTGTCCACAACTTTAGAGCACATCATTTCTCATTACAACCATATTTACGATGCACAAATTCTCATAGACCCTTTGGCTGCAGCTGTCACTCGGTTCTCGCCTCTTATGGGTGGAGTAGAGAGAAAGGGAGGAAGACACGACACAATTATGTTACCAACTGTAGCTAATTCAAACACTAAAAAAAACGACGTGTAGTTTTTTCCGAAATTGTGATTATTGTCTCTAGTGGCGGTTCTCTTTTTATTAAGGACTATATACATTTTAAGCTGTTGAAATAAATGGTTGTCAGTGAAACGAGTTTTGTTCGAGAAAAAAAAACGCTTTGTTATATAAAGCAGATTTATACTTTGATAAATTAACAATTTGTGTTTCTAATGTACAGTGTTATTCTTTATATATTTTCATCGACTGAAGAGGAGTAAAGCCAGGATGAACTCTATCGAACATACCGTCTTTTAACTGAACATTTGGGTTTGGGGTAAATACTGTCAGTTTTTCCTGTGTTCTATCTCAAGTTATTTGGAGTTGTTTTTAGGTTTAATGTAATGGATTTTAATGTGGATTATTATGATTATGTATTTTGCATTAGTGTTTGATACCGTCATAAACGTGCTGACAATTTCTATGTTCCAATTATGACCTGTTGCATAGATAAATCATGTCTCTAAACGTTGGTGATACACGTGGTAACAATATTGTATGCTCAATTACACCTAACAGAAGACAATATACTAATCCTGGCCCGGGTTTTTCTCCGTTTTTCCTTCGGGTAGAGGCGGATTTCTTATACAGGTTCTATAGGCTTTGTCTAGGGACGTGTTTATTGTAACAATAATTCGTGAATTTAGTGTTTTTTCAACTCTTATGATTTTTAAACACTATACTCAAGAATAATTTATAGTTCGATAATAACTTGTACATGTAAATTTAAAAACATATTTGCGTTAAATTACAAACATATTGACATTATATATGTATTATAACTCGCAGCTAACTTTTTATCTTATCTAGGAACTGTTGCTGAAATTTTTGAATCCGCCTCTGCATTAGGGCCCTTGATCGGAATTGATGGGATGGTCCCTTGCTTGCTTCCGGAGAGTAAATTAGTTTATTGTCCTCCACGTGGTCATACGCAGTCTGTACTGTTTTTTTTACAATAAATTTATTATTATCGGCAAAAAACAACAACCAAAAGTGTATCTTATAGTGCGCTCTTAATGTTTCGAATGAGTTTGCTTACATGAAAATATTGTTACAATATTTCTCACCAGATGGTTGAAACATTTCCTGGTTTCCAGGGGACAAAGAATTTAAATCGTATCATTTTTTGAAAGAAAATAATAAAATTCTAGTTGGACGTCTTGAGTGATGTGGAGATACCATTGATATCATATACATATGATTGCTTTTAGATGACAAGAGAGATAAAATGATGAGGATTGTGATATTTTTCTTGGTCGTCTTAGAATCTAAAAGTTAGGAGAGAGTTCTTAATTTGCTAGATGGATTTGTTGGTCAATCTTCTTATTTTATAATTTACAATAACTATCTGGTCTTAATTACCCGATAGTGTTTCATCGCACTTCCCAAGAAGTTATATATATATAT